>JAJKFI010000065.1:1056337-1104934 GCA_029204185.1 Lerista edwardsae
TATTATTATTATTATTATTATTATTATTATTATTATTATTATTATTAAGACATGAAACACAGTCAGTAGAGGAAAAATATCACACAAATATCATTGACTGGCTTTGTTGGTCTGATACCTAAGTATCAACCAAATATAGTATCTCTGCAGAATGTATGATGTTCCAAGCAGCGCTGCCTTTTGCAATTCCAGGGGTGTTAGGGCAGGGAGCTGCAGTTGTTGTTGTTGTTGTTGTTGATGATGATGATGATGATGATAATAATAATAATAATAATACCCTGCCTTTCCCATGCCAAAGCAAAGCAAGGCGGCTTACAGAGTTACATAATAAAATTGCAATATGAAACAACTCAAAACAACAAGTACAAAAGCATTAAAACACTACATTTAAACACCCACATAAAACATTTAAAAATGGGGCAAAGTCCAACCCACCTTGTTAGGCCATTAGGGAGGAAGCAGAATTGTTTGAGGGATCAGTCAAGCTACAGCACTGTTTCAGAGGCGCAGAGGGCAAACATCCACCCATCATCCAAATGCCAGACGAAATAGTTTTGAGCCCTCTCCGAACAGCTATAAGGGAGGGAGAAAGAGCCCAGTTCTATGCTTCAGCAGTTCTGCTTGTGCGCTGCCCAAGCAATGGCCATTGCAAAAGTGCTATAAGCCAGTGGTAGTTGCTACCAGAGCTGAGGCCAGCATGGGCAAGCACCGGAAGAGGGAGCAACTTCTGGATGCTCTGCACGTAGCACATGTGCTATCCCACTAAGCCAGTGGTCCCCAAACTGTAAGTTGTGGCTTCCTAGGGAACAGTGGAAGTCAGCCAAGGGAGCTGAGGAATTATCACAAAAAATCTACCTCCTTATACAATGTATAGGATTGTAGCCCTAATGGGGAGCCACAGCCAATAGCTCAGTAGGTCAAGGGAGCCACCAGTCAAAAAGGTTTGGGAATCACTGCACTAAGCCAGTCGTTCTCTTTTTAACCAGATCCATTTTTTTAGAATGGCATTTGTGTTGGGACCCACCAGAAGTGACGTCATCATACAGGAAGTGCCATCACTGCGATGTAATCAAATGACACTCCCAGAATGCAAACTGGCATTCTCGGACTGTAGCAATTGCACAACAATGAAACACCCCTGACAGAAAGCAAGATTAGGACAAAATGTTATGTAAAAGCACTGAACTAAAAACACATAAAAAGAAACCCTGACTTGAAAATTCAAACTGTTAACACTCACAAAAGAAATATAGTATGAGTAGGGTCTGTAGCTTCCAAGCTTTCCGCAACCCACCTGACATCAGGTCATGACCCACCAAGTGGATCCTGATGCACAGTTTGAGGACCAGTGCACTAAGCTATAGCCCCACCCCTTCCTCATCGCTTCCAGAATGGAATAAAAATGTGTTTCAGAGGTTAGGTGCACACATGAGAGAGCTGTTCCATGCTTCAAAATACGCATGTTCTTTCGGTTTTGTATGGAATGCTCTGAACCATTCCAAGGTGCATGAGCTGCATAACAATGGCACTGTAAGAGTTAGGTTGCACTACAGTGTTAGGTTAGGTTTAGTACAGCATGAAACCTCCTCTCACCAGAAGGGGTCAGGATTATACTTCCAGCATTTAGACTGCTGAGTGAAGAACAAGTGCGGCAGGATATAGAATCTGGCCATCCTTACTGTGAGCAGAACAGGTCTAAGACCTCCTGGCACTTGTGAGCGCAATCTTAAGGTGTGCTGGATTGGCGAGGCTGGTGGGTCTGCGCCAAATGCAACACAACTTTGGTGCGCTGGGGAGCCTCCCTGGGGCAAAGGCATGTTTAGCAGGCGCAGAACCGAGGAAGCCACGCGGCCTGAATCGGGGCCGCGCGGCCTTCCGACGAGGCCTATGATGCGGCCTAATGGCTGCATCCTGGCCCTGCCTCCTCCCCAGGCCGGCACGCCTGCCAGCCCACCCATTCCCTGCCCAGAACCGCCCATTCCCTGCCCTTGTCCCTCCCAGAACTTCCCTTGTGCCAGCCGAGTTCGGCTGTCTTCTTTTGCTCTATTCCATTCTTTTTTTTCCAATCCAGGGAGCAGGAGAAGGGCGGGGCTGAGTAGAGGCGGGTGGGCAGATGGAGCTGGTTGACTCCTGCCAATCTGCTGCCTGAGCAGGGTGGGCCCAAGGCCCCCCCGTGTCTAAGAGCGCAATCCTAAACTGGAGTTAGGCCAGCATAAAGTTTGGCCAGCAGAAGGGCCACCATAAAGCATTCTTGGACTACTCTCAGAGTCAGGGAGGATGGATCATGTCTGTGTGGTCCAAACATATTTTACGGTGTCCCTTGTGCTGGCCAAACTTTGCTGGCTTAGCTTATGCCGGCCTAACCCATTTTAGGATTGTGCCCTACGGCACTGTGCCAAGTTCTGCCCCTGTCCTTTCGAGGTGACATGTCATTGCCTGCTCCTCCCTGTGGGAGTGAGTCGGGGGCCGGATAACAGAAGGAGCTGCCCATTGCCAATCTGCTGCCTGAGGTGACCAGTTGTCTTCATGGATGGGCCGGTTCTGTTTCTGAGGTATAAATGAATGAACTTTAATGAATATGGTTTACTTAGATCCCAGCATGATATGATTCAGAACAAATAAGAGATGTGACAATTACAAAGAAACAATGCCATGCCTAAACTGAGAAATGAGTAAATTGAGTATATATAATGAGTAAAAATGTCAAACATTAGCAAATGCTCTGACAAAAAAACAAGTTGCTACGGACTGGATAGAATCTTGCGGCAGGACAAATGTGGCTCCCTGGGCCATACGTAGTTTGGAGAGCCCTGCTCTAAGTGAAGGCTTGTTTCCACTGGGCTAATCTTGAACAGTAACTTATTGACACACATATCTTTTTATTTATTTGCATTTGGGAGCTACTTCACTTGTTAACTTCTTTTAAATATGTCTGCCTAAAAATGTTTTGCATGTACACTGCAAAATGCAACATGTGAATATGACGAATGCATGGTTAGAAACACATGTATTATATCTTATAGGTAGGCTCAGAGGCAAATCTAGGATATGGCACCACAGTGCACGAGCCCTGGGGCACCGTAAGGTGGGGAGGCGCCGTTGGCATGGTGCCCCACCCCCCGCCCGCAAATTTGCACCCCCTGCGCCCCGAGCCGGGAGGTGCGCCGGTGGCTCCCCTCCCAGCCTGCCGCTGGGGCGCTTTAAGCACTTGAGCGGCAGCCTGGGGAAGAAAGCCACCGCTGCGCCCCCGAGCCAGGAAGCGCGCCGGCGGCTCCCCTCCACTCCGGCAGAACAAGGAGGCGGGGCTTGGCTTCTGCCCGCCATGGCGGACAGAAGCCACACCCTGCAATGTCATGACGTCTTGACGTCATGACGTCATGATGTCGTGTGCCCTGGGCGCGGTTTCACCCAGGTACGCGCCTGGGTAGACACATCAGGGATCTGTGATTGGCTGCACCTCCTATTGAAAATATAACCCATGCTGCTTCTTCAGAATGTGTGAAATGTCCATGTGTAGCTAAAACCTCAGAATATTTTCATCTATGTTATTTTTGGGCCAATCTGGAGTTTTCTTGGCACCAATTTTGTTGTTACCTTTGCTGTGAGGTTGCTGCTTTTTCGGTCCCACACAGCACCTATAACAGCCGATTGTTCCATTTGATCTCTTGATTTTACACATCACAGACGTGGCGTGATACCTTGCCATATGCAATCGGCAGTTTTGCTTCAGAGGTGACATAAGAAATGGTCCTTAGATTGATGTAAAAAAATGACATTGTACAAGGGAGCAACAGCAACAACATTCTGTTGTAAAAGCATCCAACATTAAAACATTGCAGTACTTTTAAGGCTTTGCCTGGTCATTTCCAGTCCATGTGTTCAGGCCCACTGGTGTTTGGTGACTGCTAGAGTGCCATGAGCAATTTAATTCACCCAACAAGTAGTTGTTACAGAATCCCGTAAGCTTAAAGGCAGCCATGATGAAACTGCTTTCTGTTTACCTGCATGCTTTATTTCCTGGTCTGATCTTACTTGCTTCAAATCAATGTCCTCTGAGGATTGGTAATTTTGTAAGTTGATATCTAGGCAGTTAATTTTGTTATGGCTTTGCCTCTCTCTGATACAGAATTACCTGTCTTCCGCTGAGCTTGTCCATTGTAACGATGGCTCTCTAGGCTGACCTCGTGGTGTTCCCAGAACAGGGGCAAAGTGCTATGTTTTTCAGGTGCCTGAATGCCTGTGTAAAATGATCCCTCCCCCTTCCCTTCAGAGCCATTCACAGATGCAAAAACCAATAAAATGCTTTGCTCTCGCAGCCATGAATGGCTCTGATGGTGAGGGGGCGGGAGCCCAATTTACATGGGTGTTCAGGCGCCTGAAAAACTTAGTGCTTTGCTTCCATAATTTTCCAGAGCTGATGCAGCTGTGCCAACGGCGCATGTGCTGTGAGGAAGCAATCACGGAAGCCTCCCCAAGGTATAGTAAGGGAATGTTTGTTCCCTTACCTTGGGGCTGCATTGCAACTGCATTGGTGCTGGATACCTGAATAGGATTGTGTCCTTAGAGTGTGGCAAAGTCTATTTCTCTTGCACCTATTTCAATGGCTATAATTTGCCCAGCTGCTTGTCCCCCTTTCCCTGCCCCTCATACGTTTTGCTTTGCTTAACATCCAGCCTGAGGAAGAGTTCTGAACAACTCAGAAACTCCCTGCTCCTGCCCTTGTGCCATTTTGGTTGGGCCTAATAAAGGTATCGATGGATTGTTGCTTTATAGTGTTTTTCCCCCCTCAAGGCTACTGAGGATTTTTACACTGTAAAATTAATGTTTTGAGGTGTAACTAGCCTGCTACCAAATGGAATTAAGGGGGCGGGGGAAGGTATGCTTAAACTATGAGATGTTTTCAGAACTATGGTATAGCACAGCAATCCTCAAACTGGTGGGCCTTGACCCAATTTTTGGTGGTTCGCAAAATTAACAGGGTAGATCAGGCTATATACATCAAGGGTTAAACCACCTGCTGCTTGTGGGGCAAGGAAGCACTGCTGCTCAATCACCATTTTAACCACAGAGGCTTGAGTGGCTAAAAAGTGAAACTTTTTTTTAATGTGAGTCCTGATGCTTAAAAGTTTGAGAACCTTTGTTTGGGAAGGATGCAACAGCTACTTCTTTGAGAACAGTAAGCTTGGAATCAGGAATCCTTTTTTCCTGTAAGTAGTCACTGAGGTCTTGCATAAGTCACTTCTTATACACTACACTGCTTATGCAAGTAGGCTGCCCTTGTGAGTTGTTGTATGCGCATGTTAGAGCTGATTCATAATATTAATCAGTCCTTATTTGATGAGACCAGCAGGGTAACTTAGGGCGCAATCCTAACCAACTTTCCAGCACCAGGGTAAGGGAATAAACATACCCTTATATTAAGGAGGCCTCCGTGACTACTGCTCCACTGCAGAATGCAGCACATGCCCCATTGGCACAGCTGTGACAGTGCTAGAAAGTTGGTCAGGCTTGCGTCCTTAATGTATTCTAGTCTCTGCTACAGACAAATATGATTACAGATGCACAATTGTAGAAAAGAATTGAATCAGGAAGCTTCACAACTGCACTGGAGAAGTTGTGGTTTTAGCACACAGAGTGGGCTGGTGCCCTGAGCACGCCAGTGCTATGGTAACTGTGTTTCACCATTTAGAAGAGCTTGCATTCTAAACCACAGCGGTGCTGCACTCTCTTCCTTTTTTTTTTTTAAATGCCAAAGGCCAAAACTAAACCAGAAGTAGGCAAAATGAAACTACATATGTTAACAAAGAAGTAATTAGTCGCATTTATAGCGGTGTCTTGATATACTTGCTCAAGTCTGCCAACAGTTAGGTAACAGTGAAGATCACAATGTACGATCAGTTGCAACTGACATATGTTTTGGATTCCCTACATGATAATGTTGGGTTAATGGCCTGGCTGAAAGACTTGCTATGTTAGCAAATACAGGCATGTCCTGGTATCTGAAGGCAGTGATGGGATCAGCTAACGACTTGGGGGAATTCTGGGCAGGCAGCAGGAAGGATGGGTGGGACTTCCGGATGATTGACAGCTCGTCTGTCTGGGTCCGCCGCCCACCCGCCAGCTGCACGGGCTGCCCCTGGGTGGCGCCCCCCGCCGCTGCGCGCCCTGGCACCCGGGGGCCCCCACCCGTCCCCCCGGCGAGCGGGCGCCCCCTCCGAGGCCAGGGCAGCCTGTGCGGCGGGCGGGCAGGTGGCGGACCCAGACTGACGGGCTGTCCATCACCTGGAAGTCCCGCCCTGCCTTCCTGCTGCCTGCCCAGCGTTCCCCCGAGTTGTTAGCTGATCCCATCACTGTCTGAAGGGGTTCAGTTCTGGAGCCCACCATGGATACCTGAAACCATGGATACTGGGGATGCCTTTTTAAAGATAGGGGAACATCAGTGGTTTTGCTGCAATAAGATAAAAAATATTTGTTTAATATCCTCCTATCTTTTTAATAGGTGTCCCCATGGCTTCTGTTATCCATGGTATCCAAGGATAACTGAAACCATGAATACCGAATCAGTGGATACCGAGGCATGCCTGTAAAGGCTTATGGCATTCTCAGAAATGTGGGCCACCAGTCATGGCTGATGGTCTAAAGCTCTGTTGATTCTGCCTGCCTGGGCTTGCACAGAGTTGTCAGGAACTTGACATGACACAGCTGAAGATCGGTTGTCTTTGTCTTGGTGGAATTTCAAGTTCTTTAGGCCTTGAGATGAACAATTGTGCAGAATCGCAGACACTTCAGCATTATGGTGTTAATGAAGGCTGATGTCATTGCCCAAATATTTAATGTTAGGATGCAAGTGCAGAGACATTCTATTTTCCAGATTTGTCACCATGGCAAAAACAAATATCTGGAACACTGCATGTGTTCTTGCTCTTTTGCTTTAAAGGTTATCGACCACGGACACCAGAAATCACAGACCTACACAGACATTCTATGTGGCTGGACTGGGCAAACTTTTCACATGATTACAACCATTGTATGCATTTTATGAGGCAGTCCCTGCTCATGTGTCAACACCACTGATTCTCTAATGTTTTAGCACTTTTTTAAAAATGACCCACTTTTTAAAATGACTGTCTAGGACCCACCAGAAGTGATGTCAGGGCTTGAAGCACCATCACTGCGACACCAAGGCCTGCTGCTTTCCTGAGAATGCAGGAATAAATTGGGTTATTTCTCAGGGCGCAATCCTAACCTGGAATTAGGCTGGCACAGGTAGGCCAGCAAAGTTTGGCCGGCACAAGGGACACCATCAAGTATGTTTGGACCACTCTCGGAGTCAGAGAGGCCAGAATATGGACGTGCACCATCCTCCCTGACTCCGAGAGTGGTCCAAACGTGCTTTACGGTGGCCCTTGTGCCTCCCAAACTTTGCTGGCCTAACTAAACTGTGCCTGCATAATTCCTGGTTAGGATTGCGCCCTCAGCCATTTTTTCAATAGCAAAGTGAATCAGAAAGAAAGAAGCCTATTTACGACCTTGCGACAAACAAAACCATCACACAGCCTTTCCCCTTTCCAGCATCCCATCTTCTTATATTTTCAGTATGGCTGCTCTAGGTGCTTCACGACCCACCTGAAATTGACTTGTGACCCACTGGTGGGTCCCAACCCACAGTTTGGGAACCACTGGTCTAAACACCTATGCCAAGGTTTAGGGCCTTTACTGTAGTTGCTCCAAGCCTTGGGAAGACTTTGTAGTTGGGAAGACTATTGACTTCGTAGTTGTTACATTCTTGTGGGTTTTCAGAGGTTACAGAACTGCCTCTTCTGAAAGTCCTGTGGGATAATCTTGTCTTCCTGTTGATTTTGACTTGATTTTACATTACTATTATTTTAAAGGTGTTGTTATTGCTTTTTATCATTCATTTTCTGTTGACATTTTTTTTTTAACTTTACAAGGAGGCCCACAGATACTATGAACAAATGAATAACCAAACAACAAATGAATGCATTTTTTAAAAAAGGTGTGTGAGGGTATAGCTGCAATTGAACACTCTGTTGCTGCAATCTCAAAGGTCAGGAGTAGCAAATATGTACAACAGGAAATACGACTCAGTAGTATGTGAACGCTAGGTTGTGTTGAGTATTCTTCCCCGCTGTAGTAAGCCCTTGTGTTTGAGTGGGGGCAATGCGTTCTGTACTCATTTTAAACAGAACTGCACACTACCAGATTTATTACCTGCCTGGGGGTAATCTGTCTTGTATCAATCTCAAGGCTTTATGTGGTGGCCTGCCTATTCTTCTGATCTTGGGCTGTTGCCAGCATTGTGCTGGACTTAGCTGTCTGGTTCTGTTACAGCTTCTTTTTCTTCTTTCCAGCAGTTCCTAATCTTATACTGGAAGTTTAGCATAGAAAAGCATTTTTCTTTTAACATTTCCAGAGCTCCACAGTTGATTTTTAGTATGTTTTCCTGCAAATGTAGATGGTTAAGACTCCATACCAACTTCTGCTGATTGAGGCTTATTATTAGATCCCTGGAAAAGTCCAGTGTTTTTCTAAATACCAACTACACCCATGTTTCTGCATTCATATGCCAATGCATTACAGTCAAGACTGATTTGAATCATTCATTCCCACTCTTCGAGAGATCCGAAAGGGTGAAGGAAGCTTGCAAAGTTTTACTGCGTGATAGGGACAATGATGAAACTCTCTGTGTTCTATGCTTTCATTTAATTCAGTAGAAGAAATTCCCCAACTATATGACTATATCCAATTTTAAATATATGAATGTTCAAATGTGTGACATTTAAGTTAATCACGAACATCAAGGAATACATTCCTCTGTTCACCTGCACTGTTCGGGACACACACACCTGTGGTGGCTCACACAGTGCTGTGGTTGGTTAAATACCAGAGATTGCTGTTAACCTGTGGAACATGAGAGGTTGCTCAAGACGTCCTGGAATTATGGTGGAGGGAGATTGAGGGCATGAGGCAGAGGGGAGGACACTGACAGTCATTATTATTAACAAAAGGTGATGGGTTGGGGGAAGCGATATTACTGGGACAGGAAACTGCAAGTAACAATTCTTTAGCGGCATTAAAGAGATGAAATGTTGAAAGGAAGGCTTCTGTTGTTGGGGTGGTTTCAGGGCAGCCCCCCACCCCCAAATACATCAGAAGTGTAATTTTCTCTGGGAGGACAAAAACATATTCACTAATCTCAATATGGAAATACGAAACTTGCTGAATTTGCAAGTGACGCAACACCAGCGAGATGTAAAGTTATCCCTCACCACCATTGCAGGGATTCTGGGTGGGGTGGGAGGGAGTTCCTGGGTGGGCGGAGGGCTGGAGCGGGGGTGGGACAGGCAGCAACCGCCTAATAGCCAGCGTAGAGGCATGTAGGCTGCTCACCTGCCCTGCGCCCTTACTGCTGGGGAAGGGGATGAAGTCCCCTTCTCCTGTGGAGCCTCCTGCAGCTGTCGGTAGATGCAGTGGTAGCTTTCTGGCTACTGCTGCTCCCACAGGCAGCCAGGCAGTTCTGGATTGGGCTGCCCATTGTCAGAGAGATAGATTGGAAAATAGGGACAATTGGAGCAAATAAACATGATTTGGGAAAGGGATCTCTATTCTTGAAATTGGTCGGGTTTTGTTAGTGTGCAGAAAACAGCCATAGCTTCTGCAAAAGAAATTGTATAGGTGTGTACATCTGTTTTACCCAACATCCTCTATATAGTCCCAACAACCGCAATGCCCAACAGGTAGAGAGGGACCCCAAATCAAAAGTTCAAAAATTCAAATGATTACTGGGATCATTACTGGAAACATACGGTGATGAGAGAGATGGTAAAATAAAATGGGCATTAGATTACATAGCTGGCAGTATTTCCTTACCATTAGTGCAGTAATTTTGAATTTGTAGCAATGTAATACCTTGAAATGATGCCACTCCATGCCTTGCTCCCCTGTGAAACATATGAAATAAAATTGTATAAGTATAGGTGTTCTATACTTAGAATCAGCTGTCTTGCGATTTTTAATTTTTGCTCTTCTTGCAAAGGGCTTCTTCAATGTCATACTGACTCACCATTAGCAAGATACAGTGAAACACATTTGTCTTCTTAACAGTTTATTTCAGTTTTTGATGTTAGGGTGCCATCTATTGATTTCTTTCTAAATGTTCTGTTTATTACTACAGAGAAAGCAAAAGCAAGGAGGCAGAAGTAACTCTGATGCCTTAAAAACCTGCAAGAATATAGTGAGGTAGAACAAAGTTATTGGGGCTGTCTTTAGTAAAGGTGGTATTCATTACTAGTAGCTCCCAAGTGATTTACAGCCCAGTCCTAAGATGCCTGGCCACTCGATAGTGCAGCGGTAGCCAGGTGGCTACCACCGCATCCCTCAGCAGCCAGGCAGCCACGGGAGGCTCCACAGGAGGTTTGTCCCCTTTCCCCACGGTAAGGCCGCAGGGCAGGTGCGTGGTTTACTCACCTCTGTGCCGGCTATTTAGCCGGTGCAGAGGCGAGGCTCTCCATGTGAGGGGTCCTACGCGGAGGTAGGAATCCGGCGGCAGAGGTCACCATCAGTCCCGCCTCTGCTCCACCCGCCACCCTGGAATGCCCTCCCACCCAGCAAGGCTGCAACTGCTCACTGTACTCACTGCTCACCAGATTGCGGTACTTCCTCTGGGCCGCACGGGGCCGGCGTTGCCATGGCATCACTGGAGGCAGTTGCACCGGAGGCAGTTTACGGTGCCTTGCATGACAGAGATTAAGCCGGATAGGATCGGGCCCTTATTAGTACAGGGAGAAACAACATAACACTTTCCACTTCATGGTGACCTCATTTCATTTTATGCAGTTGTGAATGTTTGCAAAATGCTTTTTGTCTAAAGAATCCTGATCAATAGGGCCAGATGTTTAGCCTTTTCTATTTAAACCTGTCTAAATGAGCAACAAATACTGTTAAGACTTCTGGTTCTGTTGAGCTTTTTAGATGATGTGAATCTAACTGGCGAGACAGAAACCTTGCTGGATACTCAAAACTTCTTCCTATCGAAAACCTGAGGGGTTAGGAGTCAATCATACTTGAAAATTGTTTCAAATGGGTCTATTTCATTATTTCCCTTCTATACTGAGAGCCCGATCCTATCCAATACAAGAGCAGCAGTGCCAAATGTCTCCTGCTGTATTTGAGCAGGCTTACTCAGGCCTTTGAGTAAGAGTAAGTGCACATTTGTTCCCTTACCCCGAGTAAAACCCCAGCCTGCTTAACGGGGCTTCTTGAGTCTGTTCCAGCTATTTAGCTGGTGCAGACTTAAGAAGCCTCATGTTGGGCTTTGGAGGCCAGGAGGGGGGATATGATTTGATGGAGGAGGCCTCCCTCCCTTCCGGGCCTGTCCCACTGTCTCTTGGGCCTGTCCAACCTCCCATTCTGCCCTCTCTCTCTTCTCCCTCCATCCAGGAATGCATCACCCATGCAGAATCAAGTGTAGGGAAATTTTATGCATGCACTGTGAAGCAAGCCCAAATGTATTGCTAATAGTGGGAGAAGATGTTGATGGCAGGAGATCTGATTGATCTGAAAATTGATCTCCTGTCCTGGATAGTGTTACAGTTCCCCTTAAGGATGGATGTGCTTAGAACAGCACTGAACCTTGAGTGGTGGCTGTGGCCAAGAGTACTTTTCACCAGCTGTTGCAATACCAACTACAAACCTTGTCGTGCCTTGATCATTTCCACGTTGAACTATGCTGTAATACAGGTATGCCCCAGTATCTACTGATCACAGTATCTACTGATTCTGTATTCAAGGTTTCATTTATCCATAGATACCATGGATACTGGGACACCTGTTAAAAAGATAGGGGAATAGTAAACAAATCTCTTTTTTTTTACCTTGTTGCAGCAAAACCACTGATATTCCCCTATCTTAAAAAAGGCATCCCCAGTATCCACGGTTTCAGGTATCCACGGTGGTGGTGGTGGTCTAGAATGAAACCCCAGAGGATACTGGGTGATGCTTTTACCTTTGGAGATTGTCCCTTTTTGTTTGTTTGTTTGTTTGTTTGTTTGCTGTTTATAGTGTATTATTAGCAACTCTAAAGTTTCCATGCAGTCATGTGTGTGGATTATGTATTTAAAAAGAAATAATTAAAACTTTGTTATAACTATTGCAGATCCGTCTCAGACTACAAGTGCTACTTCTTCTCCTTCTCCCTCTCCTTCAGATGGTAAGATGATACTACTTACTTTAATTATTTTTCTGTGTAATCTCTTCTGTATATAGGGCACAATTAAGGGTGCAATCCTAACCAACTTTCCAGCACCAGGGTAAGGGCAATGCAGCTCAGAGGTAAGGGAACCAACGTTCTCTGACCTTGAGGAGGCCTCCATGACTACTATTCCACTGCAGGATGCAGCACATGCCCTATTGGCACAGCTAGGTCAGTGCTGGAAAGTTGGTTAGGATTGCACCTTTATGCATGTGTGCATTCATAGTCCCTGTATCAGCACAGCACTCCATGTGCAAAGCAACCAATGGATGGAGAGCAGAGTAATATGCATAGTGGGGGGGGGGAGGAAAGAAGCATAGATCAGTGGTATTCAAACTTTTTAGATTGGAACCCACTTTTTAGAATGGCACTCGTGTCAGGACCCACCGGAAGTGATGTCATTAACCTGGAAGGAAATAACATCATCAAGCAGGAAGTGCTGTCATTGTAACATAATCAAATGACACTCCTGGAATGCAAATTGGCATTCTTGGACTGCAGCAATTGTACAAACATGAAACATCCCTGACAGAAAGCAAGATTAGGACAAAATATGATATAAATATGATTTTTACACTCTTTGTATATTTTAGGATCCACGGGGCTTGTTGTTTTAAATTTCAATTATTTTAATATTGTTTTTAATTAATTATTGTTTTTCAATGTCAAATTGTGATTTTATTGTATTTTAATGTTGCAAGCCACCTTGGGTGCCCATGGGGCAGAAAGTCGGGATATAAATTAATTAATTAATTAATTAAATAAATAAATAAATAATAAAAGCACTGAACTTTTTTTAAAAAAAAACCCTCACTTGACAATTCAACTGTTAACACTCACAAAATGAATATAACAAGAGTAAGGCCTGCAGTTTCCAAGATGGCTGCTCCCAGCTTTCTGCGACCCACCTGACATCAGGTCGCGATTCACCAAGGGGGTCCCGACCCACAGTTTGAATACCATTGGCATTGATAATCAACCTTCTGATTTATAAGGCAGATGCCTAAATATACTGTACATTGCCTGAAGATTAGTAGAATGAAATTACACATGCAGATATATAAAGAATGAACAAGATAGAGCTGTGTATTATTTCTTAATTTTGCTGTTGAAGAGTGGTGTATACCTGCTGTAAATTTACTCTTAATGGATTTGACCATTCAAATGTCAATGGTCCATGTGTAGTCAATTTTGCTGTGGCTACCATGTGCAGTCAATTACCATGTGTAGTCAGTTTAACTGAGTTATCAGGGCCTCACTTGTTTTGTTTCTGTTTGCCAAATATTAATCATTCTCACTACCACCACCATCTTTCTATAACCTTTGCTGGGCTTTGTCCTCCTTTTGAAAGTCTTCTTTATTTTTTAGCTTTTAAAAATGACGCAGAAATTAAAAGTGTACAATTTATTGTTGTATAACTATATCCTAAAATTACCAGATCTGGTGCCCTCGTTTTCCTTCCCCGGTGTGAGCAGAAGCTCACGTTTCGCTGGGGAAGGCATGAAAGACCCCTACTATAACTCCCAGGAACCTTCATGGCCAGGTGCTTCTGGGGTCTGCTGCCCCAGCAAGCTGTGCGCCTGGCGTTCCATGCATGTGTAACTGGCTGTGAAGATCTCTGGGAGTTATAGTAGGGGTCTTTTGCACCATCTCCAGCAGAACACAAAGCGTCGTTCACACTGGTGACAAGTTTCCTCACTGCAGCGGTCCCTGGTTTGGAGATTCCTGTCCTAAAACATAAAGCATATAATACATTTAATAGGAAAATAAGCTTCCTATTGCGATTACCTATGTTAATAGTATAGGTGAGCATTGAAGCCAAGAACTTATGCTGAATTAACTAACAAAAAATATAAGAGTGCAGTCTTATTCTGTGATGTTTGCTTGTACAATCCCTGGATGACTGATGCCTCTCCTCCTATGTTCCTAACAGCATCTACTGTAGCCTGTTGTTTGGCACAAAGAAATAGATCAGACACATAAACAGTCACTTGCTTGCTCATGTTTAGCAAGTGAAAATTGCTATCAGACAATAAAGCAGGTAAACCTGTAAAGCAGAAGAGATTTAGGAGAAGGCTAGTAAACATGCTGGAGCTATGAACAGTCACACCCCAATCTAGACTTTGAGGGTGTGTTCACAAGCTTAGGGTCCCTGAGATTAGGACTTTGCCCTGCAGCAACAAGCAAAGGCAAAAGGCAGTATCCTTAGTATATGAATACTATGTCCGGCCAATCAGAGGCTTTAGTCTGCCAATTGCAGGAACTGATGTTGCACGTTTATGTTCCCTTCTGTGCCTGAAGAGAACTTTGAGGACTCATAACTCATAGCATCTGAGAAGGCTAAATCCCAGCCTCTGACCCTGAGGTTCTTGATTCAAACACTGTCATTTTTTGTAACTTTCTAAACGTACTGGCAGGTAGGATCCTTGTCAATGGTCCTGGTGTCAAAAATGCCCACAGACTGTCTGTACAGGGTGTTTTGTCATTTCATTCCACTTGCTGTGTAATATGGCTGATTTGTTGTTTCTTTCCCCACAACGGCTCACCATAGGAAAGCTCCATTTCTCGTCCACTACCAGCCTTTCCTCCATACCTCCACGCTCCACTCCATCCTCACCTGCAAGCACCCCTGAAGCAAAACATGGCTCCGCAACAAATGAAACAGTGATTCCTACTAACCAGACCCCTGTTTTGTCTGAAATGTCTCTTAATATCACCGGTTCTACTGGTGCTGCCGCTGCTTCCACCAACTTCACAGGTTTGCTTTGGAAAGATTTCTGGTACAGGTTATATTGCCCTGGTTGCATTTCTTCAGGAAAAATGAGCATTTATTGAAGAATCCAAATAGTTACAATTGTATCTTTTATGCCAATGGTTCCCTTTCAGCCTAGTCCTACCCCTGCCATGCTATAGTTATAGCTGCACCAATGGAGCATGCTATGGTGGTGGTGGTGGTGGGACACGACCAGAAGGTCAACAAGAGGTAAGTAAAACTATGTCTTAGTTGGCCTTCTGGCTACCTATGAGTCTCCTCATAGGCATAAGCCTAAGGAAAAGAAGGAATATAGCTGGCATAGGCCTAAGGAAAAGAAGGGGGCAGAATGGATTGGAAAATGGGGGATAGGATTTGGCGTGTACTTCTACTGCTGAGGTCCCCCTCCAGTCCTTTCCCTTCCCTTCCCCCATCTTGAAGCTCCTCTGACCTTCCCATATTCTGCGTCCTGCGCCACATTATCTGGGCCAAAAGAGTATCTGAGAGAGTGTGACCTGTGTGCAGAGCCACTGGCAATTTCCACTAGTGGCTCTGTTGTAAATGCTTGCGACATAGTTTTGGCACCACCACAATGGGACCTACAGCAGCAGTGCTGCCATAAGGCCCTTGATGGGATTGGGACATTGGACACACACATCCAAGTACGGAGGTCATACCCAGTGACAGGAAGCATTGCTCAGGTGATACAAACGATGTGATGTTGCAAGCAGCAAACGACAGGTAGTAACTAACTGTATTTTAGACTGCTGGATATGGTGGGACGTTCTGTGTGTTTAAGCACAAAGTGAAACAGGAAGTGAGGAAGCAGCCATTTGTATAGGTCCTGAGAAGTAAACACCTGAGGATAGTGAGCCTCCATAGGCATCACAAACTTAAAGCTATCTCAGTGGCCCATTGGTAATGTTCATGCCAGATGTATGCTTCTGGGCCTGGGCCATATGTAGGCTTCTCTGCTTGGATAGTGGTGGGGTTATTAAGCCTGAATTTCATGGACAACCCAAGCATTGGCACTCCTAGCAGCAATCACATTGCTCAAGTATGAGATATTGTTAGAGTAATAACTGTTCCTGTGCTTTTAAAAGAAGGAACATGATTAAATTCCTCTCTTACAGTGGAATGCATGGTTTTGGGCCCCACCTGCTCTCCAGTGGATTAAATTTTATAAGATATGGATGTGTCTGTGATTCTGTGCATTCCTTATGTTTGCATGAAAGCAGATCTTAATGGTGTGCTTTTGCAACTTTTTGTTGCACCAGCTGTTTGGGTGGGAAATACATGAAAATGTATTTGGGAAAAAAGTAAGAATATAATGCATAAATATTTGGCTTCTTGGGGTGGTGGTAAAAAAAAACCCCGGGCATTTTTCTCAGAAGAGAACAGAGTGGACATCAAAGGCAGAACACATTCAGAAAAATCTACCTGACCTACAATAAAATGCAGCTTTGAGCCATTTGTCCCCTTCCTCTGGGAAAAGCCCCATCACCCCCCGCCCCAAAGTGGGGATCCTCAACTGACCGCCGGCTATTTTGCCAGCAGTGAATCAAGCAGCCCCATGTTGGGCTGCCCAAGCCACTGCCAGGGATAAAATTTGGCGGTGGAAGCCACGACTGAGTCCCACCCCCTTGCGGCCAGTGCGTACCGCTGACGATAGGGCATTCAGGATTGGGCCCTTAATTTTCAAGAGTGAACACAGCTGCTGGATTAGTTCCTCATGGATTTGGACCGTGGCAGGCAGGTAGAGAAATGTAATCCTTGGCTCCTCTGTTCCAATCTGAATCCCCCTTGCTATTTGCACTGGGTTTTTTTGCTAATAACATGCACAAGGGGGCTGATCTGGATTGCAATTGCAGCAGAAGATTAAAGTCTGCCTACACACACATGCAGTCCTAATTGGGGTGCTAATGCCTGTCACCATGCTATGGAAAGATTGACCTGCTGATTTCTGCTGATCCAGCTGTGGTTAAAAGAACAAGAGTAGTTCATACCCAAGTTTTTTAATGGTCTATTGGCAATCCTAGATAATATGAGTGATCATCGCTGGGATGGAAAGCAGGTTATCAACAGCTGAGACTCTGTCAATCTCTGGGACAGGAGGCTGTGAGATCCTCTCAGGGAAGAGCAGAGGTCCTCTGAAACCCAAGGATTCCTGGAAATCTGGATGTGGGTTAATATGAACTGTTCTATTAAAATCATAATATTCCTTCATCAGGCACTCATATCCCAGTTTTTCCATATCAAGCAACATGTTACAGTAATATCACTGAATAAATTTCAGACAGCTTTGCAAGAAATCCGGATTACCGTCCTCTCTCCTTTCTCTTAGTGTTATGCATTGCTATTTAAAGCTTGACTGTGGCACCCTAACACCGATAATAAAATGATTGCACTTTTGTTACTGCAGTGGTCGTTCCAACAAGCATCTCATCTCTCACTCTCCATGCAATCACAAAGTCTTCCACTGGGCTCAGCCGTCAGACACCCTACAGCACTGCTGCCTTTCCTCCACTCTCTCCCTCAACCACCACGCATGCACCACCAGGTTTGCTGTGTATTCTTTTCCGTGCCCCTCCAGAGCATCAGCGGTGTATAACAACTGTTTAGCATACTCATTCATTTTGGGAGAAGGCTAAGTATGATCAGATGCACAAACTTAACTGCAGCCTAATGTTTCACAGTTGTTGCAGGGTGTATTTCCACTGCTTAGTTTTGAAATGTTCTTGGGGAAAACTAGTTTTCCAAGACACAGCATTTACAAAGGGCTCAAAAGATATTGGGTTATGCACTTAATTATGCATTTTCTAGATGCCGCATAATCCTCACCAGCAATTCCTAGTCCTTGGTATCCTGTAAATCAACCTTGCAGGCCAGCCTCCAGTGTGGAGCAAAGGGTTCATTGGGAAACAAGTTACTTACCAACTTGTAACTTAATACGGAGCTTACTAACATTTTTGCTGGCTCTAACACTATGACCTTCACATTGTTTCATTCCCCTGCCAGCAAAGCTTTACCAGCTCTGCCTCTCATACTGTTGTCAATGGCACAGAAGTAGTAAAAATAGTGGGAATGCTACATAGATGACAAATTCATGATTTGTTTTCCTGGGCATGTGTACAATTATTCATGCAGGTATTCTTGTGTTGAAACCAATTTTTGACATATTAGAATTCTGAAACCTTCAACCCTTTTTTGCCTTTTAATAACCACACTCTTCAAGGAATGCCTCCGTAGCACCCTTTATAGCTTCCTCCTTGTATATAGAGAATGGCAGTGTTTGTCAGGGACACTGAGAAAGGGGTATTGTTTAGCTCCTGGTCCCTATCTGGACAGGGGCAGCAGCCTATATAGGCCTCCAGGGCCACCCCACCTGGCTTGTTTTCCCATGGCTGACTTCCCCCTTTACTCCC
The DNA here is from genome assembly GCA_029204185.1 of Lerista edwardsae. Classification (NCBI taxonomy): domain Eukaryota; kingdom Metazoa; phylum Chordata; class Lepidosauria; order Squamata; family Scincidae; genus Lerista; species Lerista edwardsae. The sequence continues at coordinate 1,074,786 of JAJKFI010000065.1, forward strand.
CTAGGCCTCAGAATGGAGGCAGGGAGGGGGATTACAGTGTCCTCACAGGGATCTGGTGCCTCCCTTCAGGCTACTCGTCAGCCATTTCTTATCCTTGGTCCTCATGTTTCCCTGGTCTTGGCTTGTCCCTCCCCCTTCCTGGTACTATTCATCTAGCATCAGCGATGGGACTTGGGGGAACAGAGGGCGGGACTTAGATGGGACTACCGTTTGATTGGCAGCCCATCCGTGCACTTCCACTTTAGTTCCGCTCGCCCCACGGCCGTCCCTGGCCTCGGAGGGGGCGCCTGCTTGTTCCCCCCCAGGCGAGCAGGCGCCCACTCCGAGGCCAGGGACGGCCGTGGGGCGAGCAGAACTAAAGCAGAAGTGCATGAACAGGCTGCCAATCAAACGGTAGTCCCGCCTAAGTCCCGCCCTCCGTTCCCCAGGTTGTTCATAGATCCCATTGCTGTCTAGCATGGTCGCCTTCTGGGTGCTCAGCCACCTCCTTCTGGGAGGTGGGAAGTTGCATGGTTATGCAGCCACTTACTGCACCTTGCTGCTCCTCGTTTGCTCCAGTATGTGCAGGCATGCTCAGGCAACAAGCCATTGGCCCACACGCTGCCCCACTGAGGTCTTTTCAAAGATTTTCCCAACCTCTACATTGTCCTGTGCCACTCCCTGCGTTGGGTAAGTCCAGCCCCAGACAATATGGTTAATTAACAAAATAAGCAAACATCAAAGGTGGTTTTGCAACAGGGTTTTTTTGGGATGGGGGTGGGGGAAGAATTATTCCTCAAAAATCTGGTCGTCAAGGTTGCTGTGAACCACATAATGGTTTCTTATCCATTTTATGAAGATATTCATGGGACACACTACTATGTGCTTTGCTGATATACATGCTTAATCCGGGTGTGTTAGGGTTTAATTCACAGTGATATGATAATGGAATGAGAATCTCTTCTTGATTTAATTTTAAGATTGTGGTGCTCAGGGTGGCCACAAAGTCCCTACACAGTCTTAAATGGTGTCAAGTCCACACTTTCTTGTGCATGGGGAACTTATGGCCACCCCGTACAAATCATAATGGCTAGAACTGTTCAGAACAGTAGTCTTAAACTTTTTCTTGCAACAGTCCCAATAAACAAATGAGACTGGGGTATGAGACTGGGGAATCCCGCTCAGTTGGTTCTGCCCCCTCCTAGGACCTTATCCACCCCACCCCCTCACCCTCCTGCCGCCCACTCCCCACCTCTGTTACACCCTCCCGGCACAGTTCACAGTAACCAAATATTCTTATTAGATTAAGCAGAAAAAGTGATCAGGGAAGCCACAGAGGATACTGTATGTCTGTCTTTTTTTGGTCTAAAATGGGCATTCTGAGGGTTCAGAGGATCTGGGGTGGGCCTAAATCCACAGGTTCGGAATCAACGGATTCTGAAATTCACATGTCCTGAATCTGTGGATATTGTGGGCCCAACTGTATAGACTTTTTTCTAATGTTTTGGCTTTAATTATTTTATTATATTACATAGATCTTAAAACAAATCAATTGATCCCCCCCATTAAGTTAGAGTCAGAATGCCAAGTCCCCCATCACTCCCTAACCCACTTTACAGAAGTTCCCACTGAACACCTTTAGAATTTACGGTGTTGTTGGCATGAAAATGAAAGAACCATACAAGTGAAAATGTTAAATCAATTCCAGTGAAATGTTTTACATGTATCTGAAGTGTTCCTTCTGTTCTTTTAGCTTTGTTTTTCCAAAGGACATAACAGTTGCAGTTCTGCTTGCAGTTCTGCTTGGAGTTAGTTGCAATTTATGGGACTATATCTGTGATTACCAGATTTAATGCTAACTTCTTCTGTTTATTTCCTGGCAGATGGCATGACTCATACTTCCTCACATATCAGCATTTCACCATCCACTGGCACGTCAACAAGCATCTCTCAAGCGCCCACAATCTCCACCCCAATAGGTGACAAACCTGCACACACCAGAGCAATTTTAACACTGCATGCATGCATACCTTTGAATGCAATCCAAACTTCCTTTGTTTTCTTTTCCTCTGCAAGCCCTATTGAAATGAGTGGGATTTGTGTAAGAAATTTGTGTTCAGCCCCAGAACTTAGTATAAGCCCTAGCTTCTGAGGAATGAGATGTGAATGCCGATGTCTCTGTTAGAGACCGATTAACAGATGCTTTCCAGTTGTTAAAGAAAATCCTGAAACAGAGATGAGAACTTGCCTAACATGGTGCAAATAATCAGATCATTCAGTTTTGTTGATTTTCTCTCCATGCATACCATGTTTTGGTGCTCAGCCAGAAGCTAGAATTTCAGTTAAGGCATTTATTTGTCAGAGCATTTCATCTTAAGCAGAAGGATACAGCAGGGTGGCCCTTAATAACAGTTTTCATGTTTTCTAACAGATTGGATATGAGCGATAATAGGAATACGCAACGCTTTACAAAGGAACTAAACAACTCAAAACTACAGTATAACCTGATCTGCAAAAGACCAGGCTATTCATGGGCAGCCCAATCCTATCCTGCTCTGGAACAGGCTAGCTGGGTCTACCCCCTCCCTGGCCTAGTTCACCCACTGGCCCTCCCTCCTCCTGCCTTCCCCCGTCGTCCCCAACCTCCTGTGCCAGCCGCTCTTTGCTGTGCTTATTGAGCAGCACAAGGCCTGGATGCCGGCTCAGCCTCTTTCCAAGACATTGCAGACGTGCTTTATGTCACCTTTGCAACACTCCCTGGCTGGCGCAAGGGACTTGCGCTTAGAATTGCGCTCTAAGGAACATTTAACCGAAAGTAAAAGCGTGTGATTCAGACATACAATGAAAAACAAATAAGAGGAAATGGACTTGTTAAATGCATAAATAAGCTTCAGAACATAACAGAGCCAAAGCTAGGCTGCAATCTTCTATGCACTTACCGGGGAATAGGTGCCATTGATCTCAATGGGAATAGGAATGCGTAAGATTGCACTGTTAAACATTCTGGGCTTGGTCTGTAAACTTGATAGGAGACTAGCTCAAAAATTTCTGTTTGCTGCCTTGAATTCCATTGTGGAAGAAAGGCAGGATATAACTGTAAAAAGTATTTTACAGTCTCATCCCCCTGTATGAGATTTATTCTAAAGAATTCCATTCTTAGTTAAAGGTGTACTTAGAATAAAATATATTCAGGTAAATGATTAGTTACCTGATGAACAAGGAAACCATGAATATTTTCAAACTTTATTGACAGCTGAAAAGATTGAAATAGCTTATTGTGAACATAATTGAATAGCTGTCCTCTGAGCAATAACTGAGTAAAGGATAGAAAACTTCACACAATAAAATTAACTTTTATGGTTTGGTCTTGTGGCAACGGATGAACTCAAAAAGGAAATCAATACCTGGTGTTTTTGGAGCGCTAAGAATAGGCAAAATATCCATTTGGCAGAGATCTAAGATTTGACTTTATTTAGGTTAAGCATGACATTTGGAAAATGTATGTATTATCCAATGTATTACAGCCCAGTTCCCTGTTACTCCCTGTGCAGTGATGTCAGTGGAGCACTGGCTGCATCCTGCGGGAGAGTTTTGGCCTGTAGAGGCCTCCTTGGGGTAAGGGAACATTTGTTCCTTTGCTCCGAGGAAAGCCCCTGTCAGCCTATTGGGTCTCCTTGGACCTGAGCGATATTGCACAAATGTGTGGGTGCCCATGAAGGTAGACTGAGGCTGGGAAGGGGGTTAAGTTTAAGCATGTGTTGCTGCTGCCAAAACCACTTGCCATCCTCCTCCCCTCCCACATCACGGCCCCTTTCCACCCAATCCTCACCTCCCTCACATCCCCTACATGTTCTTACCTGGCTCAGTTGGCATCCAGTCTCCCTATCATATAAAAGCCCTCTGTCTATAACTCAGCTGAGAGGAACTCAAAGGAGAACAAAGAAACACCCTACCATGTTTTAACCTCCCTAACTGACTGCAACCAACTCCCACAGCACCCACATTGAAGCTATCCTGCTTCCTTGAGAGCAGCCAGGATGTTCTGCTCTCCGAGGCTTTTTAGGTTTAACTCATTAAGGCCAATCACCTTCACCTGACCCCTCCTTCACAGGAGTAGTTCTCTTCACCTCCAACTCCAATGCAAAACAAGGTCCACATGAAACAAGTTTCATGACAGCTGGCATGCCACTTGTGGTGGTGGCCAGCCCACACGCTTTGGTATGTTGCATTTTGTGACAGCCAGATAGTGCCTAGCACCTCAAACACTCATTCCGGTGGCACTGGGCACTATTAGGATTGTGCCAAAAATCACATAATATATTAGATTTTAATATTTTTTACAGTGCAATGCTAGATACACGTACCTGGGAGTGAGTCCAATTGCAAGTGCCAGTGCTGTACTTAGAAGTTCCAGCCAGTGCCATGAGTAATCTGGAGGGAGAGGATTTAGCACTGAAAGGGTCCCATGTTTCTGAATGCTGCCTCTCTTCACCAACACGATGGCCAGGAGTTGGCAGTCCATAGGTGCGAACGCAATCCCTGTGAGTCTAGGAGACAGGATCCCAGTGGCGTTCCTAGAGGGGGGGCAAAACGCTAAGTTTTCCAGGATCCTGAGCTCCTGTGTAAAGTGGTCCCTCCCCCCTCCCCTCAGTGCACGGCTCATATAGCAAAGCCTCCAAGCCACAAATGGCTCTGAAGATGAGGGGGGAGGGGCTGCTTGACATAAGGAGCTCGCGCACCTGCAAAACTGAATGTTTTGCCCCCCTCTAGGAACGCCACTGAGGAGCCACTGCAGGATCCTAAATCTGGATCAAAACATGCAGCTTCCATGAAATGTACAGTTTCAACAACTTCATTTGGGACTTGCATACTAGTGAGGAATTCAAGTGTTTTTGCACAAGCTCCCATTTCAATGGGGTTTGCATGGGAAACCTATATCTGCATCCAGAAACAGATATAACCATCTGTAATATTGTGTCTGTGAGTAAGTGCAATCTGCAGATGCCACTGCACTGGCATGGTGACCCTACAAGACACCAGCAAACCCAAAGTATATACAGTAGACATACTACATGGCCCAGGAACAGCGTGATTTCCTGGAGGTATCAGTTGCAACTAGTCACAGCCCAAATACCAGGTTGCTGGTGTCTCCATCTGGTCAGGAGCTCTTGCTTCTGCTGGGACCAATTGCAGCAACCTCAGCAGAAGGAACAAGGTCATGCTGTGTTCTGGATCTGTAGTATGCCTGGGGTTTCTTTGGGCATGACTGCCATCACCCGCCTAGACTGTAGATGGCATAAGTCTGGCGAGGTTTATGGTCAAATGATAAATGTTTTGTCATGCTTTGGAAATGCTTTGTAATTTTGAATAGCAATTTATTAATAACTGTGCAATGCTCATATTAATCAATATAATTTACAGTAGACCTAAGCTTTTAAAGGTAAAGAAAAATGAACAAACCAATTATTAGTGCATTATCAGTAAACATCTGTTTTGGGGAAAAAACACATATATATGATGTTAAAAGGAGACAATTCTTCACATTCTAGACATTTGAAGGAAACTAACTGCTCATATCTTTTCTTCTTTCTTACAGACAAAACTTTCTGCCGTAAGTTTGACTGAAAATGGCATGTAATTTGTGGAATATGAAAGATGTTCTGCTAATTTCAGTAAAGGACGTTTCCTTCTGCAGGCCCAGACTGATGCCCAACAGACATAAATACAGGTGTATCATGGGAACAAAGCATGCATATAACTGGCTTTCTGTATAGCTGAGAAAGCAAATGACAGTTCACTTGACTAGCAGATACAAGGACTCTCATATTCTTATAAGACATATCTGTGCATCTGTGTTCATGTGAAAAATATGTCACTTAGAAATGACCCTTTGTAACAACTCACTGCATATGTGAACAGATGCACCATAATTGACATCATGTTAAGAGCACCAACTTCACTCAGCCTCAAAGCCTGCTCCTTCCCATGACAGGGAAGGACTAGGACATGTGACAGGGTGTATCAGTGCCTTCCCTTTTAACATGTAAATCTTTTTCAAGACTCTCTTATACAGTGACATGCTGGAATCTAGAACAGAGTTCTCTTGTCTTCCAAGGGGCTCCCTGTCCAGAGTAATATAATGTACATCCATTTTTTGTCACTCAATAAAACGCTAGCTTGAGCAGTTAATTTCAAATCACTGTTTGCTAGCAGTGGGCATTGGAATCATGAGAATCTCCGGGTTTGGAATAGCTGTTAGGCTTCATACACTGGAAGTGTTCGTGTGTGCTCCTGAGCGCATGCCCACCATGTCAAATGCATTTTCTTCAATGCAGTCAATCTCTACACATTTGGCAGTAAGAAGTTTTGCAGATAGATAAGGGAGCGCAAAGATACCTTAAAATCTGTGTGAACTAGAGATGCTGGCAAAAGTCTCATGAGCCAAAGCTTAGAAACTAATTTCAAGGCTTTTAAAGTTTGCTTCTCAGGAGAGATCAACCTCAAAATTCCCTATAATACTTTCCAGCTTGGAAAAGAATGGAAGAATTGCCAGTTCCCCCACCCCTTATTTAATGTAGTAGATTTCCATAGCTCCATTACATCAAACGGGCTGAATAGGGTTTTTTTTTAAGAGTTTCCCTTAGAAACTAGAGGAGGTGGATAACAGTCTACTCCCCATGTAGGATCCTCTGTGTAAGAGGAACCCACATGGGAGGTGGGTTTTTTAATCTCTTCATCTTGTTTGGGGGATCAAACCCTTTAAACCAGGGGTGTCAAACACGTTTCACACAGCAGGCTGAATAGCATTCATGATGCCTACCGAAGGCAGGAAGTGATGTCATTAAGCAGGAAGTGATGTCATGACCCAAAGTAAGCACTCTTTTCTCACTTAGGAACTCATTAACTGCAGACAGAAGAAAAAAATTTAAATCTTGGTCATACATTCAAGATATGGGAGAGCCCAGTTATCACACCTGGCTAAAGAGCTTCCAGGGGATGCATCCAGCCCTGAACCTTACGTTTGACACCCCTACTTTAAACAGAGCATTTTTCTGCTGAGATTTTCCTATGCCAGCTGTTTTCAAAGTTCTTCTTGAGGGTCCCCTATTTTAAAGGGGTGGTTCTTTCTTCTATCTCCCCTAAAATGGATTAAAAAATGTAAATTGGGATTAAAAATGGCATCCCCAAAGGAGCAAAACTGAAAGAGGGTGAAAGAGGAGCTTTTTTGTCTTTTCTCCTTCCCCATCTTTCCCACTGAACAATTCATGAAATTAACTTCTTGTTGAGGCTGTGTTTAGGAACTGAGGGCCCAATCCTATCCAACTTTAGTTTCCAGCAGCTGCAGCTGCAATGCGGCCCTGAAGTAAGCAAACAAAGGTTACCTTAAGGAGGCCTCCATGTCTTCCCCATCACGGCGGAATGTAGCACACGTCCCATTGGGATAGCTGCATCAGGGCTGGAAAATAGGATAGGATTTGGCTGAGTCATTTCTGGGTTGGAGGGAAATTATTTGGCTCTTTTGCAAGTGTTTTTGATTCAACCCAAAAGAGCCTCACTCACCTCTTGTGCCAATGCTAGAATAGTAAGAAGCCCTGTGACAATGCATATTGTGCTTTTTATTGACTTTATTATTTACTTTTTATCTTTTAAAAAGTAGTATGTGTCAAAGCAAAAGGCATTGCAACTTTCATTTCTTTTCTCTCTCTCTTAGATGTTATTGATAATGTTCATCTGGTTAATCCTAAGTATGACGGCCACTTCATCACTGCACGCCTTAGTGAGAATACTCTTAAATTGAAGGAAGTTATTTGCACGGAACCAGGAAACCATAGCTGTACATGGAACAAAAACAATCGCACCATCAGCGGCCTCCGTGAATGTAGCAAAATAGAACTATATTTTCACAGATGCGAGAAACCAGCAACCGTTCAAGTCCCACCTGGTAAGCACAAATTCCTGTGATTGTCCCTGTTCAGTTTTGCAAGCTGTCTTAAGATCTTCAATGCCTGACCACTAGAAGACTGTATCACAAGGTTATGTCAACGAGTGGAAAAGAGGAAATGGAGAGGCACTTAAATATTGACAATGGAGAGGCACTTAAATGACTTGACCCAGTCATTGTATGCTGATCTCCAGTTTATTAATGGATTTCAAAAGCCATTATTTACATAAAAATCACTTGGGGTATTGCTAATTAAAAGGCTGTTGTGTGATGTTTGGTATACTGTGAAGGTAGTACCAGAACTGCTGTAGCTTTGCCCCACTAGAATAACAGCCCAGTACTAAGATGACTGGGTGCTCCAGGCACCACTGTAGCCAAATGGCAACCACTGCATCCATTGGCAGCCAGCCAGCCGTCAGTAGCACCTCGGGAGAAGGGAAGGTTCATTCCCTTCTCCTGGTCCCGGATAAGTCCGGAGGCCTGCCTATGGCTCTCCTGAAGTCTATTTAGGCTATTGCCGGTGCCCCCCCCCCCCGCCCCCCCCCCCCCCCCCCCCCCCCCCCCCTATTTTCAATCTTTTTTTGTTTTATAGCACATTAATAAGGTGCAAAAACTGTGAAGGCGCACCATCGGTTTTTGGCAATAAGGCACACTGCACTGCTGGTGAGGGGGCTCTCATCCCCCAATGGCCTTCCCCTCCCCCAAACTCTGGCAGCGTGCCTGTGGGCCATTCACAACACACAAATGTGCCACAGTACAGTGGTTGAAAAAGCTGAGTTCGAGTTTTGCTGTTCATTTCAACAGGCCCAATATGGCAACCATGTTTAGCAAAAAGCTCCACAGAAATACTTTTTCATTGTTTTGAAAATGAAAAAGGATGGGAAAACTAGGATACATTCATAAATCTGTAATTAGTCAAGAACGACACTGGGGTATTTTTATTCCTTTTTCAGAGTGTACAAGCTTAAAACCTATAGGTTATCTATGTGCTGCAGCCACTCCGATGAGTCTCAAGTCTAGTCTCTGTCCCTTGACTTGACTTGTCCACGGATCATAATGGGTGACCGTTGCAACTCGCTCAGAGGCGTGACACAAATCATTTTGTGGGGGGCCTGCGCCATATCTAGCACCACTTAGGACGCAGCAGAGCCTCCCTAGTGCAAGGGCAGGGAGGCTCCAGCCTTCCCACTGTGCTCCTCGGATCTGCGCCCACAAAATCATGGACACAGGTCTGAGGAAGCTGCGCATCCCAATCCTGCCCCCCCTCCCCGGCTAGGCATGCCTTCCCCCCCTCCCAGAACCGCCCCTGCGCCAGCCGCGTTTGGCTGGCGCACAGGCGGCTCTTCACTGGCGATCTTGGGCTGACACTACAAGTAGCGTTGGCCCGAGCTCTCTAGCACTGAAGCGGGGGTGCCAAGTTGGCGCTAGTGACATAGTGCCGATGCAACGATGTTGCATCACCGCTACGTCCCCTTTGGGATTGCACCCTGAAATAGGATGTTAGATTTATCTGGTGTAAAATTATGTAACCCACAATAAACTATTTAAAGCTTTAGGCTTTACATTATACTTTAGACATTCATTTCAAAATGTAAGAAAAATATACTGTAGTAAATATAATCCCTATTTTTTTCTTTTTCTTTCAGCTGGAAGGGAGTTCAAACAAATTGACATCACTGACACCAATGTGACTTTATCCTGGAACATTCCAAAACACTTTGAATGCAGTTTAACTTTTCACTATGAATGTCATCTCGGTAGGATTTTGTAGGAGTTGCCCACATTGCTGTTTCAATTTGATGGAGCATGACCCAATTTAAAATAATTTTTTTTTAATTGTGAGCTTATCAGCGATTATAAATGTATATACTATAGATGTAAAGATAGCTGTCATGAGCTTTAAGACTAGCAAATTTTAAATGGCTTTGCTGAATTTGATTAGGTTTGATTCTGCGGGCCCAATCCTATGGGTAGGTGTGTACTGCGCATGCTGGTGTGGCACAAGCCACCATAAAGCGCCTCCAAAGCTGGGCGGCACCATGGCGACACTGACCACGGGTGCCCAGAAGGAGCACTGCTCACTGGCAATGCTGCCTTTCTGGGTGGAGCAGGGGAGTGTTCCGGGGCAGGGGAGGGGTGGAGCAGGGAGCTTGACTGGCAGTGACTCGCGCTGCTGTTCCCGACCTCTGTGTAAAGCCTCACGGCCTTACACAGAAGCCCTTGTTTCTATGCCAACTAAAAAGCCGGCGCAGAAATGAGGAGACCCAATTGTCCTGCACCCTTTCCTGCTGTCGGGCACGGTAGGATTGGGCTCTGCATCTATAGCAAAGGTTCCCAAACTTTTAGCTGCCAGGGCCACATCACTCAGGGCAACATCAATCCTAACTTGAACTGGAGCAGCAAGGCCGGTGGTCCTGCGCTGTATCCAGCACAAATTGGGAGCGCTGAGGAGCCTCCATGCCTTTTGCACCCTTGCCCCAGAGTAGGCTCCAGCCTACCCTATGTGCTCCTCGGACCTGTGCCTGCTGTATAGGCAGGCCGCATCCCCGCTCTACCATATCCTTGGGCTGTCTTATGCCTCCCTGCCCGCCCACCACCACCCAGTTTCTCCCTCCCCCCCCCAGAACCATTCCTGTGCTGAGCTCAGCGTGCGTACAAGTGGCACAGTGCAGCCTTGGGCTGCTGCCCTTGGGCTGCCACCACTGCTAGCCTTGGCCCAACAGCACCGGCACCGACATGAGGGTGCCGGTGAGACTAGCACCGACCTACGGGCGCCTTCATTATTGCACCCTCTTATGGGGGTCAGAGTGGGTCTATTATTGAGGGTGCAATCCTGAGTCACCCTTGGGCTGTCACACCCAGGGCTGTAGCAAACATGCTGTAAGGCACATCTGCGTTAGTGCAGGAATTGCTGGGCCGGCACAGGGAGTCGGCAACAGATGATGACATGGCTGCCCAGTAAGCTGACCCTGCACCAGCTCAGTCTGACTGATACAGGGGCTTGGGGGAGAGCGGGAGGAAGGTGGAAGGAAGTCGGAATCAAATGAGGGTTGGGCAGAGAGAGGGCGGCCCTATGGCAGGCCAGTCTGGGAGAGGGGTGGAGTCTGGGCCTGGCCTGATCACAATCCCCATCCCTGGGCCAGTTGCTCCCAATCTGGGCTGCTCTGATTTGCGGCAGCAATTTTGCTGCCGCAGATCTGAGCAGCCCTATAGGGCTGGGGCTTATCCTGAGGTGAGCTCCAGCAGCCTCCCAGCCGGCATTGGATGCAACGCAGGCTAGCTTGCCTGCCTGCTCCAAAGCAGGTTAGGATTGGATTGTGAAGATTATACCGTATATACTGTATATAGTCTAAATCATAGGAGGAGTATTGCCATATTTGCTGTTTCGGGGCTGCTTACTATCCTCTCTCTCTCTCTCTCTCTCTCTCTCTCTCTCTCACACACACACACACACAGTGACTGGGACCCAGACCAGCAGTCCGTTCAACAAGCAGGAGGAAAAAGGTTTGTAGTAGTGAGCAAGGGTGAGGCTAGAAGAGGAAGGAGTGGGGTTGTTGCCCGACTCTTTGCGATCCCATGGACCACAGCACGCCAGGCCTCCCTGTCCTCCACTAGCTTCCAGAGTTTGCCCAATTTCATGTTCATTCCTTCAGTGACACTATCTAACCATCTCATCCTCTGCCACCCCTTTCTCCTTTTGCCTTCAATCTTTCCCAGCATGAGGGTCTTTTCTAAAGAGTCCTCTGTTCTCATGAGATGGCCAAAGTATTTGAGCTCACCTCAGCTGAAGGCCAGGACCCCCAAGGTAGCGTTCTCAGAAGTGCTACCCGTTCCATGCGCAGTGCCGGCTAGACAGGCAGAGCTCAGGGGTCTCAATGCGTGGATGAGACGGTGGTGTCGGGAGGAGGAGTTTAGATTCGTTAGGCACTGGGGAACGTTCTGGGATAAGCCAGGCCTGTACAAGAGGGACAGGCTTCACTTGAACTAGAATGGAACCAGGCTGCTGGCGCTTAACATTAAAAAGGTGGCAGAGCAGCTTTTAAACTGATCCCTGGGGGAAAGCCGACAGGAGCTGAGTGATGTCCGGTTCAGAACTCCTCATCCCTACAGGAAGAGGAGGGTGGAGGAGTATCACAGAGTAATGGAGGAGTAGGAAATAGAACTTCAAACGTGAGTGTGATAGTTTGTCCAGTAGAAAGAGAGGTGGGGAGAAGGGATCAAAAAAGGGTCCCTCCTTAGGGAACCCCATATATAGGTGTTATTATGTAAATGCCCGAAGTCTCTGAGCAAAGATGGGGGAACTGGAATATTTGGTGACTAGGGAAAAGATTGATATAGTAGGCATAACGGAAACCTGGTGGAATGCAGAGAACCAGTGGGATACTGCCATCCCAGGCTATAAACTCTATAGGAGGGACAGGGAAGGGTGTGTTGGCAGTGGGGTGGCCATCTATATCAAAGAAGGGATAGAATCCAGCAGAGTAGAAACTGAAGGTTGGCCGAACTCCACCATAGAGTCACTGTGGGTTAAACTACCAGGCCATAAGAGCGATGTAGTAGTGGGGGTGTGCTATCGTCCTCTGGATCTAAAAGTTGAAGGTGACCTTGAAATGAGGAAACAAATCAGGGCGTTGACCAAGAGAGACAGGATTGTAATCATGGGGGAGTTCAATTATCCTCATATCAACTGGGTCAACTGCTGCTCTGGTCAAGAAAGAGAGACCGGATTCCTTGACATGCTGAATGACTGCCTTAGAGCAGCTAGTCATGGAGCCGACCAGAGGACAGGCAACTCTGGATTTAATATTGTGTGGTACTCGGGACCGAGTTAGGGATGTAAGTACTACTGAGCCATTGGGGAACAGTGACCATGCTGCGATTGGTTTTGCCATGCATGTCCAGGAAAGAGTACAGAGCAAATCTGACACAAGAACCCTTGACTTTCAAAGGGCAGATTTCCCTCAGATGAGGAGGCTAGTTAGGAAGAAATTGAAAGGGAAGGTAAAAAGAGTCCAGTCTCTCCAGGCTGCGTGGAGGCTGTTTAAAATAACAGTAGTAGGGGCCCAGCAGAAGTGTATACCGCAAAGAAAGAAGGGCTCGACAATGTCCAGGAGGGTGCCTGCATGGCTGACGAACAAAGTTAGAGAAGCTGTAGAACAAGGAAGCTTCTTTCCGTAAATGGAAGTCTTGCCCCAGTGAGGAGAATAAAAAACAACATAAACTCTGGCAAAAGACAAGTAAGAAGGTGATACGGGAGACCAAGAAAGCGTTTGAGGAACGCATGGCTAGCAACATAAAAGGGAATAATAAAAGCTTCTTCAAATATGTTAGAAGCAGGAAACCTGCCAGAGAGGCGGTCGGCCTGCTGGATGGTGAGGGAGGGAAAGAGGAGATAAAAGGGGACTTGGAGATCGCAGAGAAGTTAAATGAATTCTTTGCGTCCGTCTTCACAGCAGAAGAACTTGGGCAGATACCGCAGCCCAAACAGCCCCTTCTAACTAAGGAATTAAATCAGATAATGGTTAATAAAAAAGATGTTTTAGATCAAATTGATAAACTACATATAAATACGTTACCAGGCCCAGATGGTATACACCCAAGAGTTATTAAGGAACTAAAGAACGAAGTTGCTGACCTCTTAACTAGAGTATGCAACTTGTCCCTTCAAACGGCCACGGTGCCAGAGGATTGGAGGATAGCCAATGTCACGCCAATCTTTAAAAAAGGGAGAAGGGGGGACCCTGGAAACTACAGGCCGGTCAGCCTAACGTCTGTTCCGGGTAATATGGTGGAAAGCCTCATCAAAGATAAAATCCTAAATCATGTAGAGAAGCAAGTATTGCTGAAGGAAAGTCAGCATGGCTTCTGTAAGGGTAAGTCTTGCCTCACGAACCTTTTGGAATTCTTTAAAAAGGTCAACAGGCCCGTGGATGTGGGTGAGCCTGTAGATATCATATATAATATCTGGATTTTCAGAAGGCGTTTGACACGGTCCCCCACCAAACGCTGCTGACGAAACTTCACAGTCAGGGAATAAGAGGGCAGGTCCAGTGATGTCATGCAGGGGGTACGTGGGGGTACGCGAGTACCGGTTTCTAGGATCATAGCTGGCCCCGCCCATTCTCCCGCCCACTCGTCGACTCCGCCCTCTGCAACGTTTGCATATCCTGCATGTTTGAGTTGCCTGCATGTTCTCAGAGCCAGCCAGGCAGGCAGGCAGCGAGCGGAGCCTTTCCTTTCCTTGCCACTGAAAAATGAGTTGCTCTGGGGTTTTAACATGATGCCAGGCCTCCTTAACATGTTCTGAGGGTGCTGTGGAATACTGTTGCAACTGTTGGGTCAGTTTAAAATCATCTGAGGCCTCAAAAAGGGCTTTTTCATGTCACTTCCTGCCATGACATCACTTCTGGCTTATGATGTCACTTCCGGTGGGTGGTCCCGACACGTGCCAATCAAAAGTGAGTACCTGTTATTAAATCATTTAGATGACACCACTGGGCAGGTCCTCTTATGGATTCAGAATTGGTTGAGGGCCAGGAAACAGAGAGTGGGGATTAATGGGCAATTTTCACAGTGGAGAGAGGTGAAAAGTGGAGTGCCCCAGGGATCTGTCTTGGGGCCGGTGCTTTTCAACTTGTTCATAAATAACTTGGAGACAGGGACAAACAGCGAGGTGGCCAAGTTTGCGGATGACACAAAACTTTTCCAGGTGGTGAAGACCAGAAGGGATTGTGAAGAGCTCCAGAAGGATCTCTCCATGTTGAGGGAATGGGCGGCAAAATGGCAGATGCGTTTCAACGTAGGCAAGTGTAAAGTGATGCACATTGGGGTCAAAAACCAAAACTTCACCTATAGGCTTATGGGTTCAGCTCAAGAGAGAGATCTTGGGGTGCTGGTGGACAATTCAATGAAGGTATTGACCCAGTGTGTGGCAGCAATTAAGAAGGCCAATTCCATGCTTGGGGTCATTAAAAAAGGGGTTGAGAATAAAACAGCCAATATTATCGTGCCATTGTACAAATCGATGGTAAGGCCGCACCTGGAATATTATGTGCAGTTCTGGTCACCACACCTCAAAAAGGACATAGTGGATCTGGAAAAGGTGCAGAAGAGAGCGACGAAAATGATTACGGGGCTGGGGCACCTCCCTTATGAAGAAAGACTGCAGCGTTTGGGGCTCTTCAGCCTAGAAAAAAGGCGCCTGAGGGGGGACATGATTGAGACATACAAAATTATGCATGGAAGGGATAGAGTCGATAGAGAGATGTTCTTTTCCCTCTCTCAAAACACCAGAACCAGGGGACATCCGCTAAAACTGAGAGTTGGGAGAGTTAAAACAGATAAAAGGAAGTACTTTTTCACCTAGCAGGTAGTTAATCTGTGGAACTCTTTGCCACATGAGGTGGTGATGGCATCTGGTCTGGATGCCTTTAAGAGGGGTTTGGACGGATTTCTGGAAGAAAAGTCCATCATGGGCTATAGGCCATGATGGATTGTGCAACCTCCTTACATTAGGAGTAGGCTACTTCAGAGTACCGGGTGCAAGGGAGTGGCAACAAGATGCAAGTGTCTTGTGTCTCGTGCCTCCCTGGGGCACCTGGTGGGGCTGCTTTGAGATACAGGAAGCTGGACTAGATGGGCCTTTGGCCTGATCCAGCAGGGCTCTTCTTATCTTCTTATGTTCAGCTCCAGTATTTATCCTTCCAGGGAGCAATCAGGCTTGACTTCCTGTAGGATTGACCGATTTGATCTCCTTGCAGTCCAGGGGACTCTCAGGTGTCTTCTCCAACACCATAATTCAAAAGCATCTATTCTTCGGTGCTCTGCCTTCCTTATCGTCCGGCTCTCACAGCCATGCATTACTACTGGGAAAACTATAGCTTCGACTAGGCAAACGTTTGTTGGCAGGGTGATGTCTCGGCTTTTTATTAAGTTGTCTAGGGTAGGATGTTACGGCTCTGGCTGCAATCACCATCTGTGATTATCTTGGAGCCCATGAAAATATTCTGATACTGCTTCCATTTCTGCCTGTAATTTTTGCCACTGGACTCAAAAGAGCCAGTCAAAATTTGGTGGTAGGCCAGATATGGCCCATGGATCATAATTTCAAAGTAATGGAAAAAATTGTGACAATGTGACAATTGTGAGAACAGTGAATGTGAAGTTTCTGAACTTCAGTCACCCACTGCCTGAGTAGAAGGTTTGTGTCTTCCTATGTGGCATATCTGATGGCTACCCAATCATATTGTGGGCTTAAGGTGGTAGATCTTGCAATCCACCACTGTAAATCTTGGCAAAGTGTGGTAAAAGGTGCACTTTTGTCATGTTCTGCAGGACTGCCAACAAAAAAGACCGGAGGCTTCATGCGCACCATGAAAGAAAAATGCATAAGCTCTAATGGAGCGGGTAAGATGGCAGTGTGGACGGTTCAGGGGAGGATTGGGTTAGGTTACAGAGCGGGGAACAAGCAGATCTCAGCAGCATTAATATATGCCAAGACCCTATTTTCCTTTTCCTGGCTTGACTTGCACCCTGAGACTTTCCGAACTTACCCCAGCTAAATAGCTGATATAGTTCTAAAGAGACCCATTGGCAACTAGATAAGTTTGCAGATAAGTAAAAAGATTTCTGCTTACCTCTCCTGGGGCATTTGGTCCCACCCCCACGATAGGATGGAGCAGGCCCTCCAGCAGCACAGCTGCATTTTGTAAACTGGTGGGTGGTGGGTGGGATTGGGGCATAAATGTTAGAATTTGTATTCTCAGCATGTAGATGACAGCACCCTAGATGCACAAAGGACGGAATCATGTTCTCTTGCAACTTTTTACAGATAAGAACACAACCTGTTCCCAAAAAATACTCACTGGTTTATTACCCAACCAGAAGTATAACTGCACATCAGAAATGTTCTCCAAACACTATGGGGAAAAAAGCACCATTCTGATAGAAACAGATTATGGAAGTGAGTATCGAAACATTATTTTCTTTGCTTCACTATGTCTTGGACTTATCCTAGAAATGAAACTTTTACAATGAGGAGTGTGTGCGTGCTTGCATGTAACCTGATGTATTTGCCCCTTTAGTTTCAAAAACGGAGGTGGAAGGCGCAACCTGGAACTGTGTGTGTTCACTGGGAACTTTCTTGTTTACTGGTTTCGATATTGATATGTTACTGGTAGAGCTATGCATTTAATTTTCTGAGAGACAACCCAGAGAGAAAGAGGGATTGAAATGTCTGTTTTAAAACTCGAAAGAAGCTTGGTTTCGGGCTTTTCTAACATTTTAGACTGCACCCAAGTCTACAATTAGTCCCTGGCTTTATCCTGCAGAAAGAGAAAGAAGAGAAGGCTAAACATGGACACATTAATAGAACGGAAGAGTCTGATAGATTACCATGTGTTTACAGGTTGGGTATTATCTGGACCACTTGGGACTGGAAGATTTCTGGATTTTTGGAATTTTCCAGATTTTAGAATACTTGCATAAACGAATATTCCAAAGCTGGCCATTGGTTCATAGCCCAATCCTAAGCAGCACCAGCCTAGCAAGGCCAGCATAGCAGGGCCATATCCTAAGCCCAGCAGGAGGCAGCAACAGCTCAGCGGAGGGCAAGGGGAGGTTTCCCCTTTGCAACTGGGTAAGCCCCAGTCATCCCTATGGGGCTGCTCAGATCTGTGCCTGCAGATTTGCAGGTGCATGTTCTCAAGAGCAGCCCGAATCAGGGCCATCTTGGCTGGGTTTGGCGCAACGGCTGTTGGCCATTGCTGCCCCATCACCGCCCACTGCACTGCCCCGTTATGCCCTGGCACACTTCTGGCATGCTGTCTCCAAGTGCCGGCAGTGCTCGACCGGTGCACGGCCAGCGCAGCTGACGGGTGCGGTGAAGCCTGAGCGCTGATGCTGCTGCTTGCACTGGTCCAGTGCCCCACTTGTTGGCGCAGGTGCGCTTGATGGCACATTTGCGACAGCGCTGGACCAGCGCAAGAGTGCAGATTGCGCTCTCAGTGTCATGGAGTGGCAAGACTGAGTACTATAATAACACTATGCCTGTGTGAGGGCAGCAGCTCAGAATCCTCTGGCAAAGCAACAGAGATATTTGTGCTACCTGTGCTTCCAGCACCTCCTCCAACCTGCTGTGCAGACAGACAGACATACATACACACACAGAGAGAGAGAGAGAGAGAGAGAGAGAGAGAGAGACTGTGGTTAATGTCTGCTGGCCTTTTGCTAACCTTGTCTGCTGCTGGGTCTTTCTCTCCATCCTGTGGAGGACTAGGCGCGCAATCCTAGTATCTGAGAGGATGGAGCCTCCCCACGGCAGGCACAGATCCAAGGTGATAGCGTGGCCCGAATTAGGCCCCGCCTCCCTCCTGGGCCGGCACGCCAAAATGGCGACCACTGGATTCTGTGGGCACCAAGTTACTGCCAGAGGTCTCCTCGGAGAATGGGGACATTTATTCCCTTACCCCAGGGAGACTGCAGCCAACAGCAATGGGGCTTCTTGGCTCTGCACCCACATTAGCCTAGGCTCTGGAGCCTTCTTTGCCACAGCTAACAACAAGGGTATGGCTGCTGTGCCTGTGCGTGTAGGGGGGGGAGAGCCCCAATCTGTCCTCCTGGTGGATAGATTTGTTTCCACGGAAACCAAAAAAGGGGAGGAAATTATGCAACGTGATAACAGTGATTGAGCATGGCTGAACTTGATTCCTGCATATATCAGTTAGATGTTTTTGTGCACCACTATTTTCCACAGTTGATTATAGGTGCATGTTACTGTAGTATGCCAAATAATATAAACAATATGCCAAAGTTTCATTTTTAATTAAAGTGGAGGGAGGGAGTGAATGCGAACAATTCCAGTGGTTCAGTGACCCTAAAGCAGTGGTTATTGCCCTTGGTGCATAAAATGGAGTCACCCTAACAATCTCAAAGAAGATCAGGGAACAAATCTCAGCACTCTACTTTTCAGAGAAAACATTCAAAAAATGGATGGGGGCTTTTTTTTTTTGAGACCCCACTTCTGGCCAGGGAATATGTGGTAAAGCACCCCTGATGGTGTTACCGGAAGTGGTCCGCCCCAACCCCCATCCTGCTAGTGACACCACTGTCCAATCTTATCCTTCTCCCTTGCTGGTACCGCCACACCAAAAATGGGTGCCATTTGTTTGTTTATTTAGAGAATTTGTATCCTGCCTTTCTACCCTGCATTGGGGCAGCCAGGGTGGCTCACAACATTTAAAATATTACAAAATAAAAACATTGATTATTACAATGTAATTAATTGTATTCAGCAGGGGTGCGGAATCATGAGGCTTCAGACTTTAATGGGGATTTAAATCTCCTTTGTCTCCTGCTCAGCAGAGGGTCTCCTTGGACCTATGCTTGCAATTTCACTAGTGCAAGTCCAAGGAGAGAAATAGGGTAGGAAGGTTTCAGGAAATGGGGATAGGATTTGATGCGCACCATTGCAGCTAGATCTTCCCCCTCCCACAGCCTCCTAGTACCTGTTACGCCCCCTCCCTGCCCAGTTTTGCCCTGTTACACCATCCCCACCTCCCCTCTCCCACCCCTTTCCACCTCTCCCACTGACTTACCTGCTCCAGTAGGAGAGTTGTCAATGCACATGGGAAGGCTTTGGCCTTCCTACCAACTTCCCAAGCAGCATGCTACTCAGCATGCTTCTGGAGCAAATTTTGTTACTGAAACTGACTGCTTTACAACAATTAGTGCCAGCGGAAGAGGAACTACAATGTTGGCCAGCCAAGATAAGTTAGAGACGTTGTTAGAGATGTAACCAAGCTGAGAACCCAATCCTATGCATATCTATTCAGAAATAAGTCCCATAATAGTCAATGGGTTTTACTCCCAGGTAGAGATGTGAAGGCCCGGAAAAATTTGGAAAAAAAAAAGTGGTTTTTTTTCCTGAAGCATTTTTGTTTTTTTCTGAAAAATTAAAAAAAGAAAAAAATTGATTATGGAATATTTTAACACGATGAATAAAATATTTTAAGACAAGGTGTTCAAATAGTTTCCAAATAATTTCTAAAAAATATGTATGTATCAGATTATTCTAATTTCTGTGCACTGAGGACAAGCAAGTCCTAAGTTACAAACTGAACCCTCCAATGCAAAAACTGGGGTTTTTTTTCCGAGCTTCAAAATTTCCAGAAATTTTACATCTCTAACACAGTCTCTGACTCCTCTTGCTTCTCGCCTTCTTCATACTTCTCCATCCTCTGCAGCATGTGAAAGAATCTGGTCTATGTTTGGAAACACACTAAATCAAGAAAGAAGCTGACATGTGAAAGGGTAGAGAAGCTTGTTTCAATCTGGGCAAATCTTCAGTTTTTAGAAGTCCATACTGTGATAATGACAGACACAACAGAGTAGCTGCAGAAGCAGACACTGAAACTGATAATTACCACTCAGAAAATGATTCTGATTAAATTTCATGCCCATTCATTGAAACTTAATCCCACTCCTTTCTATACACTTCCCCCTCTTCAATTCTTTTAATGAAAATGGGTTTTTTTATATTATTTAATACTGTGGAGAGGAAATATGAATAATTGTTACATCTGGATTTTTAAAAATTGTTTTCTGGAGGTTTTTTTGTCTTTTGCATATAAACTAGTAAACAGTTCAGGAGATTGTTGCACCATTTGTTACAATTACAAATAAATATTATTTAAAAAAGTAAATTCTGTTTGTAATAATTGTTTGGATATACTATATTTTTAATATTCTAGTTTTGATAATTTTATGCCAAGTCAAATTGTCCATAGTCATATTTTATGTTCCTAAAGTAACAGAATGACTTTCAATCTGGAACTGGAAAAAAAAGTGCTAATGTGGCATTTGTTTTCAATTTTTCTGCAAATTTCTGTTTTTTTGTGTGTGTGTGTTTTTGAAAAAAACACCAACAGAAAAAAACAGTTTGTTTTTTTTCCCCAAGCTTCAAAATTTTTGGAAATTTTACATCTCTACTCCCAGGTAACTATGGATAGGTTTGCAGCCTGTGAAAGAGAAGTCTAACCATTTAGAAGAACTTATGCAGATCAGTAAATCCTCAAAATACAAGGATCTTCAGTAATATGCCAGTGAAACCCTCGTAAGTTCACCTGATTCTTCA
Organism: Lerista edwardsae; assembly: GCA_029204185.1. NCBI lineage: Eukaryota > Metazoa > Chordata > Lepidosauria > Squamata > Scincidae > Lerista > Lerista edwardsae. The sequence goes on from JAJKFI010000065.1 coordinate 1,095,839, forward strand.
AGGGAAGTTCTATCCCAACCAGAGCAGGCTGTAGACTGAAAGCCAGTTCAACTCTCCTACTGACTAGCAACATCTTACAAGCCTTTTAATTCTATATGAAATGTGGTAGGTCTATATGTATGTATTTTTGGCAGGAAATGTTCAGCTCTGCAGATGTGCAAAGGTGGCTGGATATCTGAATAATGACAGCTTGTTGGGAAAGAATGGTGTGTTTTCTTTAAAAGAATATTCCTATCATTTTTCCCATGATTTTTATCAGTTAGCTATGGATTTGCCATTGTGGTAACTGAACTATGCTTTTTAACTATGAACTATGAACTATACTTTTTAACTTTTTGTACTTTTTGTATTTTCTGTTCATTTTCTGTAACAGAGCCAGAAAAACCTGAAAATGTTACAGAGCTCTCTAGCTCAGAAAGTATATTAATCAACTGGGAAGAGCCACAAAGAAAAGAAAATGGCCCTATTAATGGCTACGAAGTCTGCATTTCTAAGCCCAAACCCTGTAGGGTGGTTAAAGAGCATCCAGAGTGCTTGCCTGAAAATGAAAACATAGGTAATGTTTCCAGTTGTTTTGTGCAATTCTTTTTTTTAAAAAAAGTTATACACAATCTTGTATCAGTGGAGACCTAGATTCAAACTCCTATCCAGCTATGATGACCACAATTACTGTAAAATCAGTGTGAGTGGAAAAACTAGGCCCAAATAATAGCCTGGTGTTAAGGCCATGCTATCATTGACCTGGTCAAAATGCTGAGAGTGACTTGGTGAAAAATCGGGGTGGGGGGCATCCAAAGGAGAAAGTGTTGTAGTGGTGGATTTCAATTATCATCACATAGACCTGGTAAATTTGTGTTCAGGTCATGACAAAGAGATTTCTAAATACACTAAATGACAAATAGGCAACACTGGGCATAATCCTATGTGATGCTCAAGACTTAGGGCAAAATCCTAACCTGGCGTTAGGCCAGCGAAGTTTGGCTGGCACAAGGGATACCATAAAGTGCGTTTGGACCACTCCCAGAGTCAGAGAGGTCAGCACACAGACGTGCACCATCCTCCCTGACTGTGAAAGTGGTCCAAACCCGCTTTACAGTGGCCCTTGTGCCGGCCAAACTTTGCTGGCTTAATTGTGCTGGCCTAACTCCAGGTTAGGATTGCGCTCTTAATGCAAGATGTTACAGTCCAATCTAATTCAGCACTGGTACAGTGGTGCCACTTGGCCCATGCCATATCCAGGGCTGAAATTGGGTGTGTCTGAGGTTTCTCTTACCACGCACCAGCCTACCCAGTGTGGCTATTTGGCTCTGTGCCAGCAAAATCTGGCGCAGGTCTGAGTAGCCCCATGCAGGGTTTGCAGACTAGAGATGGAGGTTAGAGACCTCTTCCATCATCCCTGCCCACTCCCAGGTTTCTACCTCCCCACCGTTCCATGCACGGAAGAAACCCCTCCCTGCCACCCTACCCCTGCACTGCTTGGCGCCACACTACCTGGCACCAGTAGCCTGCAGCCTGGCTTTGGCACTAGCAACAGCGCAGGCCTTCCTTGTTGTTTGCATGTTTGCTGCTTCCTTGCAAGTCATTGCAAACATGCTTTATGGTATATTTTCAATGGCTAGCAGAGGGAGATGAACAGGATAGGGTGGGGAGGGGGAGGAACAGTGTCACAGTCCCCACATGGGACTCTCGGAGTAAGACGTGAGCCATCCTCCCTGACTCCAAGAGTAGTCCAAATATGCTTTATGGTGGCCCTTGTGCTGGCCAAACTTTGCTGGCTTAGTTTATGCCGGCCTAACTCCAGTTTAGGATTACGCTCTGCATCTCCATGTGGAGAGTTTTGTTTGTGATGTAGTACTTACAACCATCATGTAAGCAAGTATTATTATCCCATATTGCAGCCAGGAATCTAAAACAGAGTGGCGTGCCTAAAGTAACTTACAACACAATCCTATGCCTGTCTCTTGAGCTGAAGAATGCAGTTAGCGGCTCAATCCTATCCCTTACCAGAATGAGTGTTCTGGGAGTGTAAATAATTTACAGCTGTCGCAACATGACAGCAAGTGTGGCCTGGCTGCCACTGCAGGCAGGGGAGAAGGGCAGATCAGGTCTCTGCTGGCTCCGTTTGTCTCCTGGCCTCCACAAAGTGCTTTACAGCATTTTCATAAGGGTTGTTGTCAGGGCAGTAACCAGGGGCACCGTTGCCAGGGGGCACTCACCAGGCATAGGACTGGACATTGAGTGTGGAAGAATGATGCAGCCTGAAAGGACCCTACCTTGGAAGGGATTTGTGTTTGGACTGTAGTTTGCTTTGTCCCACTGTAGACACCAATGGACACCAATGAGAATTGAATCAGTTCTTACCTACATAGGCCCACTGCTTCATCTGCATGGATCTCTCTGGTTCCCTCCTCTTAGTGTGACACTAGAACATTATAGAGCATTGTGAGCTAATGTTTATGGATGCTGACAATTTCCACTCATTCCATGTTATTTTCTATTTCAGCTTGTAATCAAGTAGACTCTACCAACCATACCAGTTATTCTTGGAATAACTTAGCATCTTTCCAAGGGTATCATGTGTACGTACGGGCATACACAAATTCCGAGAGAGGCAAGGTGGAAGGAGAAGAATACAGCAGCTGTATTTGCACTAACGCATCAAGTAAGTTGTGCTCTGTAGAAAACTTTTAACTGTCTTCAGAAAAAAAAATCACAAATTGCTCTTTTCCCTGTTTAAAAGCCTACCATATACATTCCACCACCATGGGCATTACATTCTGTGTATCTATACTGAGATGTGTCACAACATTCCATTATGACCCACTCAGTTGACCTGCAGGGAAAAACCAAAATCCTGCCAGGTCCAACTGAGGGCCTGTGAGTTGACTTGCAGAGACCACAGACTGGCTGAACTCAGCCTGCTGTACCGCACCATTACTGCCAGTTCTTAGCCCCAGGGAATGTAAGTGACCCCAACCATCCTAGCTACTCAGAGGAACAGCAGCACTCACGACTCAGAACTCCCCTTCCTCCTGAGTATGGACAAAACGTTCATATCAGTAATATGTCAGTTGTGGCCAGCACCAGGTTTACAGCTCAATCCAGAACTGTCCAACTGCCCAGGAACGCAGCAGGAGCTACGTGGGGACAGTAGCCAGGAACACATGTGTCCCCTTTCCCTGTGGTAAGGGCGCAGGGCAATGTCTACTCAATCCTGTGTTGGCTTTTTAGCTGGCACAGAAGTGAGGGCTTCCTAGTAATGCTGCGCAGCCTTACCTGGAGGTCAGATATCAGCAGCAAGAGTAGCCACTGGTCCCACCCCCGCTCCACTCCTCACCCCGGAATGCCCTCCCGTCCCAACCAGAATAGCCAGTTACTGGTGGGGGAGCTCCCTTTCGTGCACCCGTGGCTGTTGTCACTATGGCGCTGCCCCAATGCTGGCAGTAATGGCTTACTGCCAGCATTGGAGGTGCTTTATGGTGCTTTGCACAAAATTTGCCCCGGCTGTACGAGTGTACCACCCACGGAAAGTCCCATTGGATTGGGCCCTAAATTGAACCAGGAATTCCTCACCAAGCATCACACATTATTCTAAAGATTATGGAAAAAGCATAAGGTAACTTTAAGGCTCTCATTATACTGATATGGGAATTATATGGAAAACAGAATACAAAAAATATTAAAGCTACATTCCTAGCCTAAAACAGTTAATCTCATCTGGGTGCTCTGTTAGGTCTGGCAAGCAACTAAACACACTCTAGAGCAGTGGTTCTCAACCTTTTTTCCACCGAGACCCACTTTTTATTATGACAGCCTGTCGGGACCCCCAACCATAATTGGGAGCAGGTTGCATCGAACTCACTGACAGCACAATTCTATGCATGTCTACTCAGAAGTAAGTCTCATTGTGTTCAATGCAGCTTACTCCCATGAAAGTGAGTATAGGATTGCAGCCTGGGACTCAGATCCATGTTAGCGCGCGGAGACACGAGCAGCCCTCTGACTCTCCCCAAAGGCCTCCATTAGCTCGCGCAGCCTCCCATCTGCACGAAAGGCCCTCTTTCTCCAGCCAGACCTCCCTCAGTGTGGCTGCACCTGCCCGGTGAGAACTTGCGCCTTTAACGCCACATGAGGTGCCCCCCGCCCAGAAAGTCATCTCGAGAGGAATGAGAGCGTGGCGCGCAGACCAGATCCAGCACACAAAGAGCAGCTGCATCCTGTCAACGCGAGAGGCGGTGGGACGTGGCTGCTCCTGCAGGTTTCCGCTCACCGCCGGGGGCATCGATGGGAGATGCTCTTCTAGTGCCTCCGCACGTCTGCCGAAGCTCCACGTGACCATGATGCTGGTGGGGCGTTAGCACTGCAAGCCAGGCAGCTTTCCTGGGTGCCCTTGACCCGGTCCCCCTCAGCCTCGCTTACCTTGCAGGGTTGTTGTGACGGGGGAGGCGAAGCACCCACAAGCTGACGTCGGGGCGAGATGGCTCACTCGTGCAGCACCCTGCAGACTCTCTCTCAGCCCAGCGAGGCTCAAGTCGCAGCCCTTAAATCAGGGCTGGAGAGCCGCCGCCCGTCCTGCACGCTGCTCCCAGGGAGTCCCGCTCTGGCCCGTGACTGCGTGCGGGATAGCGGCCTCGGACGTGCGTTGACTCGCGAGTCGGCCCCGCACCGCCCAATGAGCATCCCTCCCGGGAAGGTGCGCATGGGCGGGAGGCCTCCCCGGGAAATGCCCCTGCGCGCCTCCTCCCGAGTAGTCCCATGGCGCCCCATGAGGCTTCCAAGGTGAGAAATTCCACAGCTCCCTTTTAGTGTCTTCCCCTGTCTTGGGCCGAGCTTCGTCCCCCACCCCCTGCAGACCCGTTTTGGCTTCTTCCCTCTCCCCGTGTGTGTTTTGGAGGGAGGTGCCGGCGACCCCTGCAAAATGGTTGTTCGACCCCCAAAGGGGTCCCGACCCCCAGGTTGAGAACCGCTGCTCTAGAGGGTCTGTTATACCTGAGAGGTACCTTTGGAGAAATGTCTGCACCAGCAGTTTTCAAACTGAATCTGTGGCCCACCAGTGAGTCAGTTTTTGGTGGGTTGTGAAACTGATAAGGAAGATTAGGCTATGTTCATCAGGGCTTATACAACCTGCTTCTTGCGGGGGGGGGGGGGAGCGGAGAACTGCTAGTATAATCCATTATAGCCACAGGGACTTGAATGGCTGGTAAAGTCCCAATGCTAAAAATTAGCATGAAGAAGTTAGGATGATGTAATATCTCGAGGTACCAAATGATGGGCCAAATGATGGGGATATAGGACTCAAACGCTGAACAATTTAAACAAAAATGTTGTTAGATTAGATTACTATCACTTTCAGCAATACTGATCAAGGCATCCTGTTTTTAGCTATCAATAAGTAAAACCAAGCCTTTGACATAATGCGAAGTAATACCTAATAGCACCACATACCTGGTGGTATGGAGTATGGGGCTATATGAGGCGTGTGTGTATAACTGTAAAAAAGGTTAAGAACCCCTATTCTAGATGCCTGTGTGCGAGAGAGCCTGTCCAGCAGCAACCTGCCCCCTCTCTTCCTGAAACACTTAGCTGTGGCCAATTTATAATTAGCAGGCCCAGCTGCTTCGGCCTTGAAGTCCTGATTCAGCCTGATAACCTCCCGAGCATCTTCCTAATTAGCAGTTATTCTCCTAGAATAGGTAGACCCAGCTTTTCTCTTCCAAGATGGATTCCCAAGGGCTCTAAGAGGGCATCTTAAGAGCATGATTTTACCAGTTCACTACAAGATCATTCATGCTTTAGAGCAAAGTGCCAATGCTTTATGAGTTGCCTGCATGTCAATGCCAATAGCAGTATATGTAGGCAAGTAATTTCAGCACAAAATGCCAGAGTATGATTTTTGATTGCCCTCTGCGCCCCCGCCCCCCAATATTGGAACCGATTCAGTGTTGTGTGAGCCCTCACTGCAGTGACCAGGGTGAGGGGTGCCAGTTTTGTAGAAGACCCGCCTGCCTGGCCTCACCCATGTGATTGCACTATTTATGCACAAAGCGGCATCGCACCATGCTGAAGCAGCTCCCCCACTGCAAGGTGGGTCCTCACACTAGGAAGGGGCTCGAGATCCATGTAAAATGTCTGTTGGACTTTGATAAAATAGCGAACAGGGATTAAAGGTTGTATTGAGTCACAGCCACAATTTATTTTTCAAAGAGAAACCCCATTGTCATAGCAGATTGTCAGCCAGACTGGGCTGTGGGTGCCACCTGCCTCTCACCAACACTGGTGCAAGTCCAGAACGGGCAAAGAAACACTCTGCACAGTGGGGAACATTGACGAGATCTGGGCCTAGTTCATAACATATGGCGTGACTGCACTGCCAGTTTCCTGCCCTCCCTCCATTTCATTGACTGCCGTTCCTGGTGGGGTCCAAATAGCGCAGGCTGTAGAAGCAGCAGGGCCCAATATGGGGCATTCCTCTGCCCCTCCTCCCCATGGGGCTCCCACCCACCAAGAAAAGCATTTGTGGTGCCGCAGGTGGCACCTGGAAATAGTTGGTGGTGACATGATGACGTCACCACCGCCTTCTTCCAGGAGGCCCATTTTGGGAGTTTAGAGGCAGGAGCAGGTGGGAGGGCCCAAGGTAAAGCTGCTCTGCTCATCCCACAGACTACATTCTATAGAGGTCACGGCTGCTGCGGTAGGCAATATGCTCGCTTCGCTGGTGCAGGTCCCGCCAAAGAGCAGGGCCCTATGTGATGACATTGGTCACATTGACTTAAGGCCAGTCCTGGGTCCAAATGCTAAGTACGCTGATATCAAGTCATATATTTTGCATTGCTAGACAGATGGAGACAAGAGGAGGAGAGGCAGGACTGCCATTTGCTGCAGCTGCTCCATTCTCTCCCATAATGTCTCCCATAATTCTGACCTGAAGACTTACACCTATTATCTTAAGACATGTTTAAAAAAAATCCCATTTCCAAAGTCCTGTAATGCAAGGTACTGTTGTTTTAAAATATAACTCTTTTTTTTTTCTTGAACAGAGCCAACACCTGTGAAAAATATCAAAGGGCTCCTCAAAGCAAACAATGAAGTTAGGATTAATTGCACAGAACCAGACCACCCGAAAGGACCCAACAAAACTTATATCTTGAAGGAGGGTGATACCATTGTCCGGAAGGAAAGCACATGTGACTTCAACATGTCAGACCTTTCTTTCTTGACAACATATAATTTTTCTGTAAGTTGCATTGTACTGTACAAGTTTTGCGGTCAAAATAATGCTAATTGTGATGATTTCATTCTCCCAGAGGGGAGGAGGGATATCATTGGAAGTATTTTCAGAACTTGTGCTGATTGGATGTGCCAGATTAAAGCTCTGGAGTATGCCTGCTTTGGTACTGGAGTTTTTAGGGGGCATTCTGTTACTAATTTTTACTTAGTCGAAGGTCTGGTCCCCCCATAAATCAAATATTGTGGCTCACATTAATGACAGATCGTGGAGAGAGAAAGGGGGGCTTTACCCAGAGTCTGCTGCCAGGGACTGAGCTGCACTGGGACTGGTGATAGCAGTGCTCCCGCATATCATAGCACCCTTCTTGCTCTTGATCCTCCTATCAGTGTCCACTTGGACTTGTGCCAGCAAAGTACTTGGAACAGGTCTGAGTAGACCCATCAGAGTGGCAGAGACTTACTCTTCAGCAAGGAACCAAATGATTCCTTAAACAGAGGAGACCTCTGGGATCTGAAACTTCCCTGCTGTTGCCGTGCGGTGCGCATTGATGCAATGGTGGGAAAGATTTAGGTAGGCTTGCGCTGTTGGCATTCTTTCTTTATGGCCGTGCTATTACATTTTGGAGTCTCCTGTTTTAGATTAATCTAAATATTTAAGTACTTTTTTTTTACTATATACTGCTTTGAGCACCAGGAAAGCAACATATCAATGCATTAAATGAAAAAAGTAAAGCTTCACTGTGTTCCTATGCAATAAGATGTACTGTATTCATGCAAATGAGATTTTCAGGAAGTGCAACATGTTCTAAGAAATAGACTTGCCAGGAGCAATGGAGACTCAGCCTTCACCCACACAGAAAGAGCTGTCTCAGAATGACTTCGTGACTGCAAAGCCCTTAGGTAGCATAAGGTGATCTACTTTCTCCCACTGGATAGGTTGCTTTGTTATTTAAGGGCACAATTCTAACCAGCATTCCAGCACTGACATAGCTATGCCAATGGGGCATGTGCTGCATCCTGAAGTGAAATGGAGGCCTCCTCAAGGTAAGGGAATGTTTCTTCCCTTACCTCAGAGCTGCATTGCCCTGACCCCGGTGTTGGAAAGTTGGTTAGGATTGTCCCCTAAGTGACGGTTCTCTCGAATTATCTCACAAAGAGAACGTTGATAATAATCCTTTCAAGGAAATTAACTACATGTACAGAAACCAGCTTTTGCTTCCAAATCTCCTTTGCTGGACTAGAAGATGTAACCTTATCCAGGGATTCTTTAAATGACCTGCTGTGTTTGTGAAGATGCCTTCGCTTCCAGTACTGAAATCAGTGGGATAGCTTGTTGGGTAGATGCTCCTTGAACGTACAAACTAGAATTCACGTGAACGTTTGTGGTGAACTCATTCTATTCTCTTTAGCCTCAGCGATATGAAGGACTGAAGGTGCAGTCCTAACCTGGAGTTAGACCAGCATAGTTAGGCCAGCAAAGTTTGGCTGGCACCAGGGACGCCATAAAGTATGCTTGGACCACTCTTGGAGTCATAGAGGCCAGCACGCATACGTGTGCCATTCTCCTTGACTCTGAGAGTGGTTCAAATGTGCTTTACGGCAGCCCTTGTGCCTGCCAAACTTTGCTGGCCTAATCTTGCCAGCCTAACCCCAGGTTAGGATTGCCCTCTCAATCTTGATTTAGATGACTCTTGGATCCTAATCCCATGGTGCTAGCCTAGCTGAATGTCCATTTTTCTCAGACACTCAGCCTTCTTCAAATATATGGTAAATCCTTGTGTTTTTTTTTAATAGACAATTTTCAGTTTTATTGACCCACTAGCTTTTATGTACCCGGCTTCGCCCGGGTATTTATAGGTGCCATCCCTG
>JAJKFI010000065.1:1104944-1128214 GCA_029204185.1 Lerista edwardsae
GTCCCATCCCTGACCCCTCCCCCCACTCACATGTGTGCCCGGGTGTTATATGTCCCATCCCTGACCCCCCCACTCACATGTGTCCCTGGGTGTTGATATGTCCCATCCCTGACCCCCCCACTCACATGTGTGCCCGGGTGTTTATATGTCCCATCCCTGCTGCTGTACTGTATCTGTTGCTCTAGGTGTAGTAGCCCTCTGTTTCATATCCTGTAGTTGTTTGTGACGCTGCTGTACTGTTTGTGTTGCTCTAGATATAGCAGCTCTGTCTCTCTTATCGTGGAGTCTTTTGTCACGCTGCTGTACTGTTTCTGTTGCTCTAGATGTAGCAGCTCTGTGACGTAGCGTTGCAAGTTGTTGTTGTTTTTTCCTCAGGTGTTTCCTGTGTACACTGTTGTTTCATCTTTGTAGCCTTTGGTTGCACCTGCCCAATTGCCTTACGTTACACAGTGAAAGTAAACTTTCAGAGAGAGCAACAGCCACAGCACCTTGTGCCAACTGTCCACTGCCAAGCAGGGACCGCCCACATGTCCACAGAACACATTGTATCGGTTTGCCTGCGTGAAACCTGTTTGCTGTTGTTTGTCTTCAACTGTCAAGAGTTCAGTTGCTGCCTGAAGATTCCGCATGTCATTTGCATCTCATCATGACATCATCAGAGCCTCGGAATGCTGCGGCTCAGCCCATAGCCACCCACTACACAGAGAACCACAAATTCGCTTGTACCCGCGCCCGTGGGGGCGCGATCCGTTCCAAAACCACGCAGTGCTGGTCTCGGGGGGCCAAGGCACCCGCGTGCCGAGTTTGGCGCGAATCGGTCCAGGCGTTGCAGAGCCTATGTGGAACATACATACAAACATACATACATACATACATACATATGCTCTTCTTTATATATATAGATTCAAAAATAGGGTGATTTTTTTGTCTCCTCTTACTGAAGACCTCCTGAAATATTAAATTAAGTATTGACTTCCATTTCAAAATCTTATAATACATTTTATTTTCAGGTTTAGGTAGAATAGACAAGGTGGAAAATCCACAACATTATTTGTCTTTGGTGATAAATATTTGATAAATAAAATTTGCATTTATTGTTCTTTCTGTTTATTAGGTAGTCTTTGATAATGGACATTATCTTTCTGATCCAGTTTATGTTCCTCTAACAACTTCATGTAAGTTAACATTTAAATCACTCCTTTCAATTTACTAACGAAGTTAATAACCTATTAAGTCGAGGTGAGCAACCCAAGTCTGGAGAAAGAAATCTTGTATAGAAAAATAAAGAATTCACTTTTGCTGACATGCTGCAAGAAATTTCCAGTATAGTTACCTTCTGGGTGTTTTTTTTCTTTCAACTTTATCAGATAATTCTAAAGCCCTCATCATATTTTTGGCGTTCCTTGTCGTCGTGACATCTTTGGCTTTACTCATTGTCCTGTATAAAATCTACATCATTAACAGAGAAAAGTCAAGGTAATGTTCTTTCTTTCCCAATCTAAAATATTTGCATAAAGGCAACAGAGGGCTGCAATCTTTTCTTGCAGGTGTACCCTGAGGCCTGACTATTCAGTACCTCAATATGATGGTTTGTGAGATTCTTCCCCATGATCTGGTCTCTCCTATTGTTACCGTTGGTGCTTTTTTAAAACACATGTAACATGCACACAGGAGGGAGGATCCTGTGTTAAAGCTAATGGCACAGATGCCTAATTAGCTGGGGAAAAGATGTTCACTCTTCATAGGAAGAGTTAAGAGACACTAAAGCTTTGTGAAAGTTCTCAAGAACCAAACAGTATTTGAACTGGGAGCACATCACTCTTAAACTATGTAGGGGAAATTCTACCAGTAGCATGCACAGACAGTTGAGATATATGGAAAGCAGCTAGGAGGAGGACCAGCACACACACACACACACACACACACACACACACGCACACACACAGGCAATCCTAAGCAGCCGCTCCTAAGTAAGGCCGACATAACAGGGCTGTATCCTAAAGCTCATTAGGAGGCAGCAGCAGCAATGTGCAGGTTTTCCCCTTGCACCCTTGTAAGCCCCAGTCATCCCTATGGGCCCGCTCAGATCTGCACCTGCTGTTTTGCAAGCGCAGGTCAACGTGCACAGGAGCGGCCCAAATCTGGGCCACCCTGGCTGGGGATGGGCTTTAGGATTTGGCACTACGGCCATCCTGTGTCACCGCCCAGTTATGCCCCTGGAATGCCCTCGTGGAGGCCCTGATGCGCTCGACAGCACGTTCGTGGCAGCACTGGACCGGCGCAAGACCGTAGCGCTGGTGCAACATTGGTATAGGATTGCGCTCTAAGTGTGCAATTAATTTGCATGAGACAAAGGTAGGCAAAATAGTGGGGATTTGGTGGTTCCTTGATGATGTTGCACCACAGCCCAAGGCTATCTTTCTTGTCCTCCTAAGATTGGGAATGTTGCATTGCAGGGGTCACGGTGACCAGACGCCAGTGTTGCAATACTCCCTGGATAAACAAGGGTCTCACAGATAGTTAAAAAGCTTGAAGCAATACCTTAACAGGGAGCCTTAGCAGATCTTAGCAGGGAGGCAGTCGCCTTGAATGGTGCTGGGCAGGGAGGGAAAGAGGGCCCTGACCAGCCTGCCGTTTCAAAATCAACAGTATTTCTATACCGCTTTTCAATAGCACTTGAGAAGGAGAAGCCAGGAGGGAAAAGGGTTGTGGGCAGTGCTGTCATCCTACCAGTACGCTGGGCGGGATGTCTGGGTGATCGGCAGCCCGCCAGTCGCGTACCACTGCGTTACGCCGCTTGCGTACGTTATGCAAACGGCGTAACGCTGCGGTACGCGATGGGCGGGCTGCCGATCACCCGGACGTCCCGCCCAGTGTACCAGTAGGATGACACCACTGGTTGTGGGGAGTTGCCGTCCTGTGTGTCAGCTGGTGCAGGGGTTCTGGAATGCAGGTTGGAATGAGGGTGACCTGACAGCTCTAACAGGCTAACAGTCCACTGCTGAGCAATAACAAGGCTGGCAGGACTCAGGAACAAAGAATGGATCAAACTATGAATGGCCCATGGAATAAAGAACAAAGAGTGTGAGGCCCAAAAGCTAAGGGGTGTATATAGATTTGCAACCCATAGAATCCTAGGGGATTCTTAATGGGGTGATGGCTTGGGCTGCAATCTTAAACACACTTACCTGGGAATAAAATCTGATTGAATCCAGTGATATCTGCTTCTGAGAAGACATGCATAGGATCAAACTGTTGCATCCCATGCCTATTCAGGGCTGGTCCAGAGCATGCAGCACACCAGCACAGCTTGCAGTGCATGCTGTGGGCCCTTTGGGGACCAGTCAGCCTGAGAGGTAAGTAAATACATTTTTACTTACATCCTTGTAGGCTGCTTGGTCTCCATTGGGTCTCCGCAGAACTATGCCAGGTTGGTGAATATTCTTGACATCAGTCCTGTAAAGGTAGCCAGGTTCCTGGTCTGGCCATATGCGCTTCAGGCAGGCATCTAGCACCAAGCACACATATTAAATGTGTGTCTCCTGAACACTTTGAATTAAACAGAAATAAACTATTGACTCCTGTATCATCCAGATGGAAGATGACATAGACAGGAAGAGTGAAATGTTGCCTTCCAATGCCAGCTCTATCTTCCTTGGGAGCTGGTTAATGTACACAAGGGAAGGAGCTACGTTGTTCCCTACAACTTAGTTACTGTTACTGGAGTAGCATAGGGCTAAGGGCACAACCCTAACCAACTTGACAGCACTGGCATAAGGGCAGTGCAGCTCCAAGGTGAGGCAACAAACATTTGCCTCTGTGAGTACTATTCCACAGCAGAATGCAGCACATGCCCTACTGGCACAGCTATGCCAGTGCTGGAAAGGTGGTTAGAATTGCACCCTTAATCATAGATTGCATTAGGATCTCACCCCAAATTCAACCACAGTAACTGCAAGCTTTGATTACAGGAGGCTTTGATAACGTGGAGCATTGTTTGTAGTGTTCCTAACTGTTTCTGCTTCCTACAGAAATGCAGATGAATCTGTGGTGCTTGTTCCCACAGGTAGGTACTCATTTAGTGTACTTCTGGCAAGTGTGGACAACAAGGGGAGGTTTTGTCTAGTTCTCTGAAGTCCATGTATCAGTACCTAATCTTGAACAACGTTCCTTGGAGGTTAGAAATTTTTTCCATGGTGATGCCCTGTAGCCATCCCAACACCAGGGAATCACCTAGAATCACATGATCAGCCTTATATCCACACGGCTGAATAGTCAGTAATTTTTATGCCCCATATATGCCCCATGCCTGCTTCTATCTAATACTCCACCTCCATGGTGTCAATATTAAGAGCTCTGTAAGGAAAAAACAATCTACTATTTAGCCACTGCCATCCATTTTTAAAATAAATTTTGCTCTTGAAAAATTGTGAAATGCTCTTAAATGTTTCCCTGTATTCACTTTTTGCAAATGGGGCAGCAAATTTTAGTCAGCATCATGTGGTTTGTGGCCTTTGCACAATATCTCGTAAATTGCAGCAAGCACTTAATTTATAGTGCAGCGAACAAAATTCCATCAGTTTCCGAAGATCAAACCAAGCCACAGGCATCTACAAGTCTTCTGCTTTCTTCAGTATGTGGTATCCTTAACATGGAACCCAGAGAATGGTCTGAAGGCAGCTGATAAGGTTCATTGGCTGAAGTAAAAGAGCTCGGCTCCAAGCACTGGCTGGCTGGGAGGATACCTGGAAGCGCTGTTAAAAACAGAGTTATTAATGCCAAACAAAGGTTTCAGAATCAGAATCAGCAACAGAGTTAGGTACTGTAACAGGCAGCACAATCCTATAACCTGCACAGCATCAATGCAACAGGGTTGTGTTGATGCTGTGCACTTAACGCCGATGTGGGAGTGCCTGCACTGCATCTCCAATGTGTGGGCCAAAGCCGGCCGGCACAAGGGAGGCTCTGTGTCCGTCTGGACACAGGTTGGGGGGGGGGTGGGGGGGGGGGCGTGGGTGGATCCAGGATTCAGCCATAAAGCCAAATCCTATACCCGTTCAGGAGGCCACATGGCCCCAATTTGGGCCGCACGGTCCCCTTGGATTTGCATCTACTGTTTAGGAGGCACAGATCCGAGGAGCCCATAGCGGAGGCTGGAGCCTCCCCAACAAGGACCCGAAAGTGCCCTTGCCACTGGGAAGCTCCAGCCACGCCTATACTGTGCTAGATTTGGCCCAGGCTGGCTGGCCTTGCTAATTCAGCGTAGTATAGGATTGCACCCTAAAAATGCTAAGTCACTATTTTTGAACAAAGTTTAGGCTCCCCAGCCCATGTTCCGAAAATGATCTTTGTTTCCTCTATCCTTGCTATAAAACATTGCTTTTCAAAGTGTGCCAGGGAACCCTGGGATGCCTTGGAAGCGTATCAGGGGTTCTTCCATGAGAAGATCAATGAAGCCAGGCAAGCTTCCCTGAATGGCAGCTGGCCTACCACCACTCAGCTTTCCCTGCAGCGTGCAACTACAGGAGTGTGTTGGGTGTGTTCCAGCGGGTGCTCTGAGTTCTCACAGGGCAACTAGGAAGCCAGGGGAGCTTGGCTTCTGCTCTGCATGAGTTGACTATGCGCTTACAACATTCTGTGGAACAAGTATTCTGCAGATATGCAGGAGTTCTTGCACCAATACATGAATATGGAAAGGGTTTCTGGACAGTAGAGCATTTGAAAACCACTGTGTAGATTGTAACTGCAAGGGCCATGTTTTATTTTAGGAGGTCTATTGTTCATTCATTGTGGGATCCTCAGTTAGGATCAAATGTGCATTCTTTTAAGGGCAACGTCCAGGCCAGCACAGTTAGGCCAGCAAATTTGACTGGTACAAGGGACACCATTAAGTATTTTTGGACCACATTCGATGTCAGAGAGGCCAGCAGATAGATGTGTGCCATCATTCCTGACTCCGAAAGTGGTCCAAATGCGCTTTATGGTAGCCCTTGTGCCGGCTAAACTTTGATGGCCTAACTCCAGGTTAGGATTGCACTCTAAGAGTATCATTGGGAGAAATGACTTGGTAGTTTTCCAAACCTCACTTTACAGTGTTCAGGCAGTTACGACCAACATATCACAGACCTGCAGAAGCATGTACTTGGAAATAGGCAGTACATTTGCATTGCTCAGATGAAAAGTAACCAACATAGTGAAATGGATATTTTTCTGTATGGTTTTCAGATTATGAAAAAAATCTGATGAATATAGACCCCATTCCTGCAGAGTCATTATGGGAGGCATACAAGAGAAAGATGGCAGATGAAGGAAGACTTTTCTTGGATGAATTTCAGGTTGGTGTCTAGTAACAAAAAAAGCCATATATCAGAAAATAGGGGCACTGATGGCTGGACTTCCTTTGGTGGGGGAATAAGAAGATCTCAACTTATTCATAACTTCATAGAAACAGCAATACAGAGTAATAGGCATGCAGAGATTCTGGGCGAAGTGTCTGGGTGCATGGTTCAAAAAGATGAGAGCTTCATTTGAAGACTAACCCAAAGGAAAAAAAATCAACTTCCAAGTTGATCATGTTTAGATATCTTTGCAGAGGGCCAATGTGATGTTGTTCCGTGCAGTACGTTATGGAAAGAGATGTGGCCTTGTAGACAGTTCTATTCAGGTCAGCCAGATAAGAACCTCCCTTTTCCAAATGACCGTGTTACAAAGAATCATCTACACAATTCACGGTGAACTGAAGTTTCTGTTCTCACCTCAAAGTGGTCTTTCCAGAATAGCTCATGTGGATGCATCGCTGAGGTCAGAGCCGTAACTGCGGCAGAGCCTGAGGAGCACCTGCCCTGGGTGCTGAGCTAAATGGGGGCAGAGGATTGGCCCCAGGCTCCGCCCTCGTTACAGAGGTGACTGTCTTCATACCGCAAGCGGCTGTTTTTGTGCACACACCTCCTCCAGGGAGATTGCCTTTGTGCTTGCAGCGCAGAAGCAGCCTTCTCCAGTTTCTCCCCAAAGGAGGAGGTGCTGGCTGCTTTCTGCGCTGCCACTCCTCCGGAGAGAACCTATGATATCACTGTGGTGGCACAAATAGGCAGAATTATGACATCACTGCCCCAGGACACTGGAGTAGGATGTTATGATTCTGGCTGAATACCATTTTCCTGAAACCCAAAGTCTTCAATCTTGCCAAGCCTTTTCACTGGTATTTCCTGGAATAATGTGATATTCAACACCCTTCCGACTTCTCATATCCAGTGCACAGTTGCAGCCAACAAAAAATACAGAACAGATAGCCCTTATATAAGGGCAGCTGAATAATAACTTTAAGTGTGGTCCTGAACGTTTGACTCTCTGACAGCTGCCCACAGTTAATCCTTCCTTGCTGATCCACCCGCTGTATATCGTATACATATTTATACAATTGATCGCAATACACAGAATAATATCCTGGAAATCATGAGGTTTGCTAAGTTATGTCAATGAGATTTTTAGCACCAAATCTTAAACATGATTACTTAAAAGAAAACCCCACTCAATTTATTAGGTTGTAAAAGTGTTCATAGTAATAAATTTGTGAAACTGGAGACTCGATAGCAAATAGCAAGAAATGATTATTATTGAAATGGTTTTAGAAAGTATTCCTATGCTGATTTACATGGGAACAATCCACAGTGGGCCTTACTTTTGAGTAAACATGCATAGGATTGCACCTACACAACAAAAATTCTATGCATGCTTATCTGGAAGAAAGCTCCATTGACCAAAATGGAACTTCTGAGTAAACATGCATAGGTTTGTGATGCATAAGCACTAAATATCTTAGGGCCTAATCCTAAGGCCCTCATTGACTTAGCTTGTACTGCTGGCTAAGGCGAATGTGCTTTAAAGCAAGTTCAAAACACCATGGGAGGAGACAGTGCTGGCGCTGGGCTGGAGGAAAGTGAATTCGAGGCAGGGCAGGGGGAGAGTCGGGGAAGGGAGGGGGAGGATTCGATCTGCACCACCAGATCTTATGCCCCACATCAAGCCAGGCAGCCCAACATGGGGCTGCTTGAGTCTCCGCCAGCAAAATAGCTGTAAAATAGCGAATGTCCCCCTCCTTGAGGAGACCCTGGCAGCTGCCTTGGATCCCATAGGATTTTGCTACCGCCACTCCTACGGGACCCGGTCAGCCTAGGATTGGGCCACCTGACATTTCTACCCATAATCCTACCCACTTGACAAAATGTCTTTTGCAGAGCATTCCCAGGGTCTTCAGTAAATTTCCTATCAAAGAGGCTCGCAAATCTTACAACCAGAACAAAAATCGCTATGTTGATATCCTCCCTTGTAAGTATATGTTCATGCTGAGCTTTTCGTATCGATCCTTTATTCCCTCTCTTCCACAAAATGATGCCAAACTGATGAGTCTGAGGCAGTGTTCTTAGTCTTGATTTCTATTTCTAATTGTCTGTGTCAAAAGATGACTACAACCGTGTGGAACTCTCTGGAATAGCCGGTGACCCAGGATCCGACTACATAAATGCCAGTCATATCGATGTAAGTGATTTTCATTAACAAAATTACTATGTTGTTCATAATCTACTGTTCTAATTTTCCTGTGACAGTCAGGGGCAGGGGTCTCCAAACGTTTTAGCCAGAAGGCCACGTCAAATATGTGGCACGGTGTTGAAGACTGGAAAAATAAATAAATTTAAGTATAAAATTTAAATAAATACATTAGAGACAGAACTTAAATAGATGAATGAATGTACTCAAAGTTCCAGGATTCCTCCAAGCACCAACACACACCACCCTTCACACACAACCAGAGCACAGGTTGGAGGGTGTAGCCTGTGCTAGCAAGGGCAGGAGGGCCAGAGGTTCATAAGAGACCAGAGGCTTATTGTGGGCCTGATAGAGGCTCTCCAAGGGCTGTGTCTGGCCTCCAGGCCGGGGTTTGGAGACCCCTGGTCACTGTGTTATTCCACCGGAACGCCACCACTGTGTTATTCCACCGGAACGCTGGGCGGGACATCCGGGTGATCGACAGCCCGCCCGTCGCGTTCCACAGCGTTATGCCGTTTGCGTAACGTACGCAAGTGGCATAATTGGTTACGCAAACGGCGGAACGCTGCGGAATGCGACGGGCGGGCTGTCGATCACCCGGAAGTCCTGCCCAGCATTCCGGTAGAATAACACCACTGCCCCTGGTCAGAGGAATGGATCAATGACCTTGTGGGTCCCTTCCAGCTCTTATGGTTCCATGAAGATATTTTTTCAGAAACTAGTAATGCCTAGGACTGTCTGAATGCCAGTATTCTTGAGCTCTTAAATTGAAGATAACAATAGATGACTTTCTATCATAGGGTTTCAAAGAACCAAGAAAGTACATTGCTGCCCAAGGTAGTGTATTATTTTCTTTTATCCTCTTATGTCTGGCTTAAATCATACAGTAAACATATTTGTCTGCCTCTTGATTAATCTGCATGAGGAAACAAATTAATGACCACAATGGTGATATTACCAGACTTGTTGAACAATCCACTTGGAAATACAGTAAGCCCATTATGCAAAACAAAGAGCACACAAGTGTTTTTTTTTAATTGTTAAAGTATTATCAAAAAGCAGTGGTTTAGCATGTTAAGATTACTGTTCAATAACACACATGGATTCTACTATCTGAATTGTTTGTGTACTTTTCTGCTCTCTCCAGATGATTATTGTATAAAACATGACACGTAATTTAGCCAAAGATAAGCACTTTCAAGTGACATAGATTTCTAGAAAGAGTTATAGTCTCTCTTCATGCAAAGTTAAAAAGATGGGTACTGTACCAGTAATGCTCTAGGAGCATCTTAAGCTTCAGTATTGTTGAACGTAAATATGACCTGCATCAGAGACCCCTAGATACCCATGTCAGAACAGGATATTAACTATAATACTGTGCATTGAACATGATTTAATAGAAATTAGTGACACATGCGTAGCATTGCCTGCCTCATGGCCAGCATAACCAAGTAATTTCAGTAATTTTTCTGCCAGGTCCCAAGGATGAGACAACAGATGACTTCTGGAGAATGGTCTGGGAGCAAAAGGCAACAATTGTTGTCATGGTGACTCGTTGTGAAGAAGGAAACAGGGTGAGAAAATCTTGCATTATTGCTGCGGTTACTATAAATGCATATTGGGATGCTTTGCTTACTTTATTCATCCTTCCATCCATTTATGAATTGCCATGCCACTTACGGTGCTTTCTAAAGACAACCAGAGCTTTCTTGTACTTCTTTTAAACCCTTAATTATCTGCTGCTTATGACTTTACTAGTAATGCAGAATTAGTGGAAAGTCATGTGTTTTCCTGCTGTCATCTCAAAGGTGAAAAAGCGCACTTTCTTTCAGTCCAGTTCTGACGGGTCTGTCCGCTAGTGGAACATCCTCTGTTCTTGATGAGAAAGCACTATGAATTGATGAAATAGTAAAATAAAGTTGATCATCCCTACAAGTTAGGAAGAAGGTTCAAAGGAGAGAATGACATTAACGTTCTTATTCCCTGCTTACTGGGCAAGAGGCACTTTTTCAAGTGGTGTTCCTCTTATATTTAGCAGGGGGAGAGTAACAGTCCCTCTTCACCCCAGCACAGTGTCTTTTCTAGTGGCTGCTGCAGCTGGTGTTCTGCATTTTTTTTTTTTTTTTAGATTGTGAGCCCTTTGGGGACCGGGAGCCATTTAACTTTATTTTTTTGCCTGTAAACCGCTTTGTGCACTTCTTGTTGAAAAGCGATATATAAATACTGTTTGCTTGCTGTTTGCTTATACAGCTCTTTATAGTTGCATTTTGCATTTCTGCAGGCCAAATGCGCCAAATACTGGCCTTCTATGGAGGAGGAGACGGCATCTTATGGAGACATTGTTGTGAAGATCAATGAATGCAAAGTGTGTCCTGACTACAACATTCAGAAGCTGCATATCACAAATGTAAGTAAGAATTACAGATAGTGGGTTACATACATCCTTTCAGTAAGGCCGCAATCCTCTGCCTGCTAACCTGGGGCGAATCCCCATAAGACATGGTGAGACTTATTTCTAAGTAAACATGCATTGGATTATGCTGCAAGTTTTACAACAGCTCTGAAAGATAGATGACTAGTATGAAATACCATATTGCAAATGGGAAGGAGAGTAGGAATAAGGGAATGGCTTGCATAGGGCCACTAATGGCCCAACCCCATGGGTCTTTTATGACAGCGGATCTTGTGATCTGTTATCATAAAATGCCCAGTGATTGTACACACATTGAGCTGCAGTCATATGCGGGGGAGCCACTGGCAAAACGGCCGGCACCTCCCTGCGTGCGCCAGAACTGCCTGGATGCCATGATGGAGCAGGTCGGTCGGTACTGCAGGCAGTCTATGGGCCGTTCAAAGGAGATTTGGGGTGAAGATTGGGCCTCAGGGGCAGGCTGAGGGTGGATACCAGCAGTGGCAGTTCCACACCTTGACATGCTTGACATGCTTCCTTAGAAGGTTTCAGATTTATGCCAGCCAAAAAGCTGGATTCACTGAAGACCAGGCAGATGCAGACTAGGTACCTTTTGACTTGCCTCTCTGTCGCTGCCTGTTCCCTGGCCAGCCCAGAGCCTGCAGTGGAGGCTGTGCCAGCACAGGATAGGAGTTGGGCAGTTAGGGAATTCATAGTGTCGAACCAAGGATTCTTGGCTCCCAGCTCATGTCCTTCGGTACTGCACTAGCCTCCCCTAAGTTATCATTGGGCTTAGAGGAATAAAGTGGGTGGTGCAGCATCAAGGTAATATTGAGAAAGTCCAATATGGCCTAAGCCCTCCTGGTGCCTGAAGCAGCACACCAAATGCTGCCTCACTTTACCTATTGATTTATCAACCTAACTTTGCCATTTCCGGGATTGGGATATTGCAGAAGAGAAAATGTGGAGGAGAGGAGAGGACAGTGGTGAGCTAGATCACCACCCCTTTGATTTGGAAAATCAAAGAGTAGGAAGAGGAGGAAGAACAGTGGAGGCAAGTGCATGGGTGGAGGTGGGAGCCCCGTGCCAATCTCTGCATGAAGCAACTGCCTCAGCTGGCCTTCTGGTTGGGCCAGCCCTAAGAGAGTCTGTCTTGAGCATCATCATAGTAGTAGCAGGTATGAGGAGCAGGTCTGGAAGACTTTGCCAGTCTTCCAGCAGTTCCAGCCAATTCAGAGATCATCATCTCGTAATAGGTAGCTTGTTTCACTGTTTCTTTACTGCTTGTCTTTGCTCTCTAAATGGCAATGACAAATGGTTACAAACGCACACTCTTTTGTCTAGAGAAGGGAAAAGACAACGGGGAGAGACGTGACCCACATTCAGTTTACAAGCTGGCCAGACCATGGAGTACCTGATGATCCGCATCTCCTTCTGAAGCTACGCCGCAGAGTGAATGCTCTCAGCAACTTTTTTAGTGGCCCAATTGTGGTCCATTGCAGGTAAATGTAAACGGAATACAAACCCGCTTTTCCTCCTCTCTGCTACTAAGGACACAATCCAGGCCTGTTGTTGGGCCAGCGCAAGTCCCCTACCCCAGCCCTGGATTGTCACGAATGTGACATAAAACATGTTCACGACTACTCAGGAGCCAGCTGAGCGATGCGCTGGCTCCCGGATGCCAGACCCAGGATGCACTGGCCGAAAGAGCCCCGCATTGGGGTTTGGAGTAGATGGCAGGAGGGTGTTCCAGGAGCAGGGAAGGGGTGTTTTAGGCCAGGGACGGTGGACCAGGAGGCAGATTGGGACAGGTGGGGGGGGGGTAGGACTGGTTGCGGCAACACAGGCCAAATCCTAACCCCCATTCCAGGCCCAATCGGTCTGACATGGGGCTGCTCAGATTTGCAGCAGAGACATTTCTGGTCCAGATCTGAGTAGCCCCACAGGAGTGGCTGGCATGGGACACAGAGTAAAATCCCCTCACTCCGAGTTGTACTCCAGTTAGCACCTACTGTGCGCAGGATACAGTGCAGGCCACTTGGCCTGCCTGGTTCAGTGCAAGTTAGGATTGGGCTGCCCTTTAGAGAAAATTTGCATCTTCGTTAATTTTGGCAAATACTGCTAACAAAAATTAACATGAATGGAAAGAATTTGATTATTTTTTAATCTATCAAATCTGTCAAAGGCTCGCAATTCAACATATCTGAAAAGACATGCAGCTGAGAGGAAGGCTGTGGCACCATGTTCCCTAGGCTTCCTTGGCTAGCCTTAACAAGAAGTGCAGTGAGCTTGCAGATTCAGTTTCTTTCACTGGCTGAATGGCTCTTGACATCTTGCATCTGACAGATGTTTGTTTCCTCCCTTTCTCTTTATTATGGTCTTGTCAGTGCTGGCGTTGGGCGCACTGGAACATATATTGGAATTGATGCAATGCTGGAGGGTTTGGAGGCAGAAGGAAGAGTGGACGTTTATGGTTATGTCGTAAAGTTACGGCGACAGCGATGTCTTATGGTTCAAGTGGAGGTATGTTTCCAGAGCTGGCTGAATTGGCAGAAATTTTTGCCAGATTTTGTAGTTATGGCAAAATGAGTTGGGAAAGTTGGGAAACCTTATTGTTTGATTTTATTTATTGTAGACAGTTTCGACTCCACTTTTCTGATCAGTCCCAAAAAAAGGCCTTTGAAAATCAGTACAACAAAACGAACAGACGAAAAGTGAATGCAAAAAACTAATAAGGCAGCAAGTCTTCCCATTTGCCCATATTTTAAATCTTTTTTTTAAAAAAAAGAAAGTCATGCTTTGGCCTGGCAGCAGGGACTCTCTATGCTTTTTTGTATCTTCATGATTCATAATCGCAAAGCCTTGCCAAAGCTTTATCTGGGGCATTGCATAGAGTGACCATAATCTGTAATGGACTTTTCCTTCTCTGCTCAATCCCCCTTTAAAGGCATCTAGGCCAGGTGTTATCCTGCACGCTGGGTAAAGAAATGTTTCCTTCTGTCTATTCAATGGTCCATGCCCTGGTGACATCTCTGCAATGACTACTGCAATGCACTCTACGTGGGGCTACCCTTGAAGACGATTGAGATGCTGCAGTTAGTGCAGAATGCAATGGCTCGCGTAGTCACCGGGGCTTGGCAAATGGATTCTGCCATGCCATTGCTCTGTGGCTACACTTGCTGTCCATTCCAAGCCCATTTCAAAATGGTGGTGATTTAAAGCCCCACACAGCATAGGACCTGGATAACTGAAGGATCTTCATAACATAGAAACAGGATATCTCGTTGACTGCCTTCTCCCATATAATCCGGCATGTCTGCTACAATTGTTAGAGCCCGATGTAGGGTACTGCTGACATCTCAAGCCAAGGATGGTTGCAAGGTGCAGGATATCTTCTGTTGTGGCACTGTGTCTATAGTATAGCCCCCTTATGATATGATTCCAGCAGGGTTTAAAGAACATTTTTATTCTACTTGGCTTTTAAAGAGGACCCCTTCTAGGGACCCCTTTTTAATTTAACCTCTGTAGCCTTCGGTTGCTGTTTTTACACTATTTTTATTGTGTTATTTCTGTTTTTACATCTTTTAACTCTCCAATAGCATTCTAATTGGTTTTATGGTTTTCATCAATTGTGTTGTTGTTGTTGTTGTTGTTGTTGTTGTTGTTGTTGTTTTACACCACTTTGAGTGCTGGGAAAAGCAGTATAAAAATCTTTAAAATAAAACAAAATAATGTTAGTAAAATTTGGGTCAGAATAATTTTACTCTGCGTGATATTTTGTAAGCGTTTAATTTTACATATAATTCTTTACCTGAACTGTTGCTTTCAACACCACCTGTGGAACCTTAGACACAGTACATTTTGATCCATCAAGCTTTGGTTGACTACATCCAGTATGGTGAAACAGAGGTCAGCATCTCAGAACTGTCCAACTATCTGCATTGCCTAAAGAAAAGAGATCCTCCCAGTGATCCATCACTGTTGGAAGCTGAATTCCAGGTAAATGGTTTCTCTCTAGGTGCTCCTGTACTTGTACAAAAGATAGCTAAATTAAGGCCCAGTCCAATCCAGCTTTCCAGCGCGGGTGCAGCCATGCCAAAGGGACTTGTCCTGCATCTTGTGGTGGAGGGGCACTCATGGAGACCTCTTCCAGATAAGGATACATTTGTCTCCTTTCCTTGGGGTTGCATCAGCACTGGAAAGTTGGATCGGGTTGGGCCCTTAATGTTAAGTTTGGGCTGAGCTTGGGCTCAGATGTATTCTGCCTCGCTGCAGTTTATTTCCAGGCCCATCTCCTTTCTGCTTGTAAATTTTGCCTAGGAGTGAAATTGATTATCTAGACCAAATGCTGCTTACAGAATGAAAGTAAGGTAAAAAAAGAGAATAGGAGGCTGAGGGATGATGCAGTATTTCTACTAATCTGCCTCTTAATAAAAAGCTTTTATTTGGAATAAGCTGTGTAATATTCCCTGTCCATTTCTTTAGAGGCTGCCTTCATACAAGAATTGGCAGTCACAGAGGGCTGGCAACAGAGAAGAAAATAAGAGTAAAAACCGGAGTTCAGCAGTTATTCCATGTGAGTATGCACAGATTTTGGTTTATTTATCTGTGTATATAATGTCATCTGTATAACTAGTAAATTACAAAGTAGCAAAAAAGAAAAAAAAAACACCCAGAAAGGGAGGTAGTGCCATGTAGATATTCTGGGAGGCAATTCCAGGAATAAGGTATAGCAAAACAAGTGGGATTGCTTAAAACTGCACGAAACCCAAGATCTATGTTGGAGTTACAAGAGGTTACACTGAGGAATATTTGGGGAAACCAGAAAGGCAAACTAGACTATTTTACTCTGAGCTAGTTTATTTACTAAAGGAATAACCTGCTAAAATGTAGGTATGTGTTGTGCTCTGTTTTCCATCATAGAGTGTTCAGTAGCTGTAGGTTTTGCATACTCAGGTTCTGCTTTAGGGTGATGATTGGCATGATCCTGTGAAACTATCTAAACGGACACCTTTGTTCTGACTTCCTTGTGGCACAGATGACTATAACAGAGTACTATTCAAACACGAAGAGGAGGGGAGCAGAGAGAGTGATCATGATTCCAATGAATCCTCTGATGAGGAAAGTGACTGTGAGGAACCCAGCAAATACATCAACGCTTCCTACATATCTGTATGTGTTTGCTCAACCTTCTTGCTACTAGGTTTACTTAAAGCTTGTTACATTTGAGAATGAGAATTAAGAAGATGATGACCAAAGAAATGCTGCGTTTTGAGGAGGTGGTGAAAGAGCAGCATATCGGAGATCGGGTTTGGAGCATAGTACTTTCCAACTAGCCGTAGTTTTCAAAGTGTGATCGTGGACTTCCTAAGGACACACCTTGCTGGATCATGTCTGTTTAGACTGGCATCCTGTTTTCAGCAGTGGCCAATTGGATGCTTCCGGGAAGCCTACAAATAGGGCATAAAGGCAGTAACCCAACACCTGATGTTCAAGGCATTCTTCCTGTGAATGGTGGTTCCACTGAACTATCATAGCTGATAGCCTTTAACAGACCTTTGTCTAACTTTGTTTTTTAATGCAAGCAAAGCCACTACATCTAGGGGTAGCAATTTTCATACAGCACAGGAAGTAAAGGCCTAAGGGTCACCTGTGTGGTAGTTAACGTTTACATTAGTTTGCGAGATTTGTGCAGTTTGGAAGGAGGGGTAGAATTATATAAGGAAACTAAGAATCCAGATTTGTTACCATTTATAATTTTCAGGTGTCTTTTTAATAGGCACATAAAGGAATCAGCTTTGTATACTGCATACATTATTAGGCCAACAGAAGATATTGTGTGATAAAGCCCATGCTCGATTCCCCCCCTACTTGAAGTCAACGGGGATGTAAAGGGTTTAACGATGATTGGATCATCCTGTTGCATATTTGCTCTAAACTAGTGGTTTACAAACTGTGGGTCCGTGGCCCACCAGTGGGTCATGACCCAACTTTGGTGGTTCATGAAACTGATAGATTAGGCTATCAAGGGTTAAAAAAAACCCTGCTATTTGGGGTCCCAATGCTAAAAAGTTTGAGAACCCCTGCTCTAAACAATGTATATGACATGTATGCATTTGCCAACACAATAAAGCTCTTTCATAATCTTTCCATCTTCCCCTGCAATAAGAATTATTGTGTGTAGCATTGTGCCCATCCATTTTATTCACTGATGGCAATGAAGGATCAACTTACTGTTCTTGATCAGATTTTTGATTCTTTGGGTTCTATGCATCTTTCACACTGCTTAGACTTAAAATAACATTAAATTATATGTAATGATAAGTGTCTCTTAACAATTATATTGTATTACTTCAGAGTGATTTCTGGGTGTGTGTGTGTTTTTTTTCTTTTTCATTTTTGTATATTCTTTATAGGGCTACTGGCTTCAAAACGCAATGATTGCAACACAAGGGCCACTCACAGAAACCATTGGTGACTTTTGGAACATGGTTTATCAGAAGAAAGTGAAAGTGGTTGTTATGTTGACTGAGCTGAAAGATGAAACTCAAGTGAGTCCAGTCTGCACAGAAATGCAGGATGGCATTCTGTGCTCGACAAAGAAATATTGAACTTCAGACTCTGTAAACTGAAATGGAATGTCTTATTCCAAAAGCCAGAGGGGTTATCAGTTGACAAAGATGTGCTGCGCATGTTCACTCAGAAGGAAATTCCATGATGTTCAGGAAAGTGTGCATAGGACTGAAGCTCTAATCCAGATTTGTGTAGTCAGAAAAAAAAACCACAGTTCCTACAGAACTGTGGAATACTTTGTATCCCAAACTTATTTACACTATAAATGCATAAACATAACAAATGTGCTGTACTTCCACAGTGGCTGTAGGTTCCAAAAATTCTATTGGCATCTGATTTCTTCACAAGTATTTTGTGTATTTCCTCGCCTGTCGTGTGTGTCACCCTATTTTCCAGTGACCCCCAACAGCTTTTTCTTGTCCTTCATAACCAAAGATGAGAAACTAATTTGGGTCTCTTGAACAGCCAGTTCTGGGAGAACTTGGTTTGGCTTTGTAAATTCCTCCCTACCACCACCTTCCAGCTCAAAACTACCCATATTTAGGATTGGGAACCACTGATTTTTGCCTTTCTTCACTCCTAGGAACTGTGTGCGCAGTATTGGGGAGATGGGAAGCAGACGTATGATGGCCTGACTGTTGAACTGAAAGACACAAACTGCTGCTCCAGCTACACCATTCGTGTCTTTGATCTGACACATACAAAGGTAAAACCATAACTGACTCCTTCCACCTTCCAACTTTTTTTCTTCTTTAAAGGGAGAGCTAAAACACAAGCACAGGCTTTGAGGTCTGCTTTGTTTTCCTTTATACGTTTGGCTATGATTTCTGAATATGGGTAGGCAAGGTTTGATTTATGTGTTCAACTTGTGAAAGACAAAGTGGGGGCAGGGCAGGGCCAAATTCTCTGTGCTAGGCCCCTCGCCTTTCGTTCCGCCCCCCAGCTACTATTTTTAGAAGACATACTGCCTACTCCTACTTGCTCCAGCCGTCACCACAGTGCCTCTTCTGCTGGCACTGACTGCCATAAAGCAGTCAGTGCCATGCACAAAATGTGCTCCAGCAGTGCACTACTCAGTGCGCTGCTGGGACGCTGGCAGGAAAGCCAGACCTTTCTCACTGGCGCCAGCAGATTAGGAGCCTCCTGCTGATCTAGTTAAGATGGCGGGGGAAGTGGGAGGGGATGGCGGGAAGGGGGAAGGCAAATGGAGGCCGCAATGGGCAGATCAGGAAAGGACAGGTTCAGCGGCAGCAGCGGTCCAATCCCCTGGCGCGGGGCCACACAGACCTGTGCCAGCTATTTAGCTAGCGGAGGTCTGGGTAGACCCCCTGCATTGCAGAGGCTTAGCCCTGGGTAAGGGACCAACTGCTTCCCTCCCTTGCAGGATGTAGTGGTAGCCATTGGGGGACTGCTGAATTGGTGGGGGAGAAGAATAGAACTGGGCTCACAATTACAGTACAATCCTAGATTGCGCCCTCAGCTCTGTAACAAATGGGTTGGATCTAGAGGAGTGCAGGTGGATTTTGACTCATGTGACACCTGTGCACTTCTGTGCCCCTGACACTCTATTCGTGAGGGCCAGGCAATTCTCCAGAGTAGCAAAGTAATGTGTGAGGAACTGCAGTGGGTGAGGTAAATTGGCAGAGTTGGGGGAGGGGCAAGGGGCCACCTTGTACAAGTAGAAATGCCTTTCCGGTCATCCAAGGCAACTTTGGATTCGACCTGTGTTTCTACGTCAGCATGCAGTTCATGTCGTGTTTAATGGTTATCAGCTCTATGGCGTCTCTGGGTTGTCTCTGGGTTGTTTTGCAATCTTTTGAAGAGCTTCTCTATGCCCCTGTTCCTTGCAGAGGAAAGAAACGCGAAAAGTCTTCCAGTATCAGTACCAGAAGTGGAAAGGATTTGCTCTCCCAGAAAACCCCAAGGATATGATCACCATGATCCAGAATCTCAAACTGAAGCTTCCATCACCAGAAGCCGAAACAAAGATGTACAACAAGAATGTTCCACTTGTTGTTCACTGCCGGTGGGTGCCCATTTTGGAGATACTTCATCATGTCAAGGCCTGTTTCCATCGGTGTCATTTTCAAAACTCCTTTTTGCTTTGGGCTGGTTCATGTGGTGCAGTGCTTTATGTGCCTCCCCTCTGTTTTCCAAGAATCGGCACCAGATTAAGCATTTAAGGGTCCTGCTGCAGAAATATGTGCTAGTCGAACAAATTCCTTTTCAGAGGCTTTAGAATAGAAAACATCCTGGCTGCAGTTAGGTCCAGCTGGATCAGAGCCATATAAGTGCCTCAGGGTTGCCCCTCAAGCAGGACAGGGAATGAATGGCTTTCTCTTGCTGCTACGCTTTCCCTGCTACCTCGGAACTCAAGTTTATGTTTCCTGACTAATGGTAATTGACGGCCCAGTCCTATCCCACTGCAGCCTGTAGCATGCAGTGCCAATGATGGAGCATGACTTGCATGCTGTGGTGGGGGATGGGGAGGCAACAAGACAGCCTGAAGAAGTAAGTTGAAATCTTTCTTACCACCTCCCCTTGCGCCACCTCCCCTCCCATGGATCTCTTTGGACCATGAAGCTTCCTCGGATCTGTGTCAGTGATTTTGTGGGCATGGCTCTGAGGAACCCATTGGGGAGGCAGGATCCTCCCCTGGTGTGAAGGCACAAACATGCTCTTGCCCCGGGGGGAGGCTCCTGCATGCTCGAATCCGCGCAGCATAGGATGGTGCCCTCAGTTATATTGCTGCTGTAGACCAACGTTCTTCATTGCTGTGGTATCATTTTGCAGTGATGGTTCCCAGCAAACAGGAGTATTCTGTGCCTTGATGAACCTCTTGGACAGCGCAGAGACGGAAGGTGTCATCGATGTGTTCCAAGTTGTGAAACGTCTTCGTAGAGCAAGACCAGGAATGGTTGTCTCTTTTGTAAGTACTTGTATTTAGTAATTGGGCCAATTATTCTGCATATATTTATCTATATGTTTAGCTTATGCTGGCCTAACTCCAGTGTAAAGAATGGGGTGTATACACACATACACACACACATATATATACCCCATATATACCCCATTCTTTACACTGGAGTTAGGCCAGCATAAACTAAACCAGCAAAGTTTGGCCAGCACAAGGACCACCATAAAGCATTTTTGGACTACTCTTGGAGTCAGGGAGGATGGTGCATGTCTGTGTGCTGGCCTGTCTGACTCCGAGAGTAGGCCAAACATACTTTACGATGTCCCTTGTGCTTTGCTGGTTTAGTTTATGTCGGCCTAACTCAGCCTAGGATTGCGCCCTAAGAAGGCTTAGCGCACATAGCTTAAAACTAATGATCCAATTGTCAAAATGCAACAATTAAAAAAACCCAATACAACAGACTAAAACTACAGCAAAACATTAGCTTGCAAGAGTTACCCTTCTTTCTCTCCTCAATGCACCGCCATGTAGGACTGTTAACTGCAATATAGATTTTTACTTGCTGGTTCAGGCATCAGTTTTGTCTGATATTTTTATTTGTTTTCTATTGTTATTTGGCATTCCGTGTTTTATTCTGATGCCCT
This sequence comes from Lerista edwardsae, assembly GCA_029204185.1. Taxonomy (NCBI): domain Eukaryota; kingdom Metazoa; phylum Chordata; class Lepidosauria; order Squamata; family Scincidae; genus Lerista; species Lerista edwardsae. Next base: position 1,126,033 of record JAJKFI010000065.1, read on the forward strand.
TGGTTAAAAAAAAAAAAAGGTTCTCTGCCAATGCTGTAAACGAACAAAGTCTTCTGCCAAGGAAGTGCTTTGGGTTGCAGAGGATTCTGGGATATATACGTATGCAGTGTATGTGGGGAACTGCCCTGACCTGTTGGGTCTCACTGTTTGCCCTTCCTGTACAGAAACTGTGATCTAGAAAGGCATCCAGCTATGCAGTAAGAACAGACATGCTGGATACCAGCTAAGATAGCCTATGGAGGCAGCAGATGGGTGTGGGGTATGCGCAGGTCACCCCACATAACCCGTCTACATCCTGCCACCCCAGGCAGCCCCTTCACCTGGCTTCATTAAGAGGGATGCCCCGGCATGCACTAATTCTTTCTCTCTGTCTTTTTAGGAAGACTACGAGTTTCTGTATGATACAATGGCTAATATGTATCCTGCCCAGAATGGACAGCTGCAGAAAAGCAAATGCCAAGAGCACAAAATCGATATTGACAAAAATGTGGAGAAGGAAAACGAGGCTGACGCGGTTAAAATCGACCTCTCTTTGCCAGTTCAGGAAACCGGGAATGATGCGGAAGCGCAAGAAGATTCCAAAGGCAAAGATGACTCTAGAGAAGCAGAAAGTTCTTCAAATGGACCCACAAATCCAGTTTTAATGGAAATAAACTAGAATCTTTTTTTAACCCTTCCAATGAAAAGCAACTGTGTACGTCAGATATTGGCATTCTGCAGTAAATTAAGACCCCAAAGAGAAATTGTTCATTCTCTCACAATCCAAACGTCTGTTTTCTTTAGAGAAATGTTTTTGTACACGCCTGGGATGTAGAATTGTGTTAACCATGGTACGATATGGAATAGGCCACTTGAAACTTGATTGCACTGTGAATTTTTGTGTGGTTGTGCCATTTTTAATTGTTTGGTTTAATTTCTATTCTTTCATGCTTTTAATTGTATAGCAGCTGTTGTTGTTTTAGAGAAATTAAAGAGAATCAAACAAGAAAAAATAGGACAAAATTAAATAGCTACTACCGGCGCTGTACAGCCACGATCCTAATGTGGATCAGTATCCAAAGCACAGCATAGCTTGTTCTGCATACCCAGAAGAGTTTGGGACATAGTTCTCAACTAAGCTATCGTGACAAACCACTTTTGAAACTGAGGAGGTAGCAAAACATGCTTTTGATCAGACATATAAGGGGGGGGGAAAAAGGAATTCCACTGGATATGCTAAGGACACACCTAAAGTTGTTCTTTGGATGCAGACTGCAGTAATTATACATTAATTTTATGGCTTCCCGAATTGGACGGGTGGGAAATATACCCCAACTCTTTGATTCTAATACACATCATACATAATAGGTGTGCAGAACAGTAATGATAAACTAAAATATAATCAGTAGATTGTCAAGCAAAAAATCAATTTGATAGACAGATTCTTCTATAAACTGGAATTGCACAAACCAAGGGCATTCAAGTTAAGCGATGCACAAACCGAGGGCACTGACGTTAAGCGATGCACAAACCGAGGGCATTCAAGTTAAGTGATGACAGAGCTGCAAAATTCAGTTTTAGATTTGCATTTCTAAAACTGGCCTCAGGGTGTCACTGTGATCAAACAAATTCACTTCACACAATTTTGACTCTCCATCTGATGGAAACCTGCAGTGTTTTGTAAAAAGCTGGCAAAATATTGAGTTGATACTTTGATTCTGTATGGTACCACAGCTGTTTTTTAAACTGTTTTTCTCTGACATTAATATAACTTCTTACAGTGTGTTTTCTTCTTGCGTCTTGGTTTATATGCTACTCTTTCTGAAATGACATGGGTCTCACAAATTTCATATGAGAAAGAGTTTTATATACTATACTGGTGACATTTAATTTCCACTGCAATGAAATTTAGCTTACTTCAGTTTCCCAACAAAATAAAAATAATGCATCAGTTAAACAATTTTATTCTGAAGTGTTGGTGTTAGTATAAAAAGATAGGCTTTTTACAGAAAGATTCATGAAACCCAAATTGTGTGTTTTTACATTTTGGGTTAGAGGCATATAGCAGAACCTTCTTTGCAAGTGGGGACGCGAGCGGCGAGTGCTGTCCTGCGACGAAGTGCCTCGTCCGAGACCAAGTGCCAGGTAACAAGCGGGTTACGCATCTGTGCGAGTTAAGCAGCAGGGCGAGGAAGCCAGGGCC
>JAJKFI010000065.1:1135111-1149799 GCA_029204185.1 Lerista edwardsae
TTCTGCACTTGCTGACTTGCAGTACATGCCCAGAGGATGCAAACATGCCTACCAAGCCTCTAAATTGCGGGGTAAATTGTTGTTTATCATTTAAATTTGGCATTGGGGAACAATTTTCTATATACCAAACTATCCACGTTCTTGTCTTACTCCTGGGCTGATCGATTCTAGGCCTTCAAACTCACTCACAATCCTGTGCATGTCTACTCAGAAGTAAGCTCCCATGAGTTCAAAGGGACTTACTCCCACATAAGAGTGTGCCGTGTAAGTGTGTATTGTATCAAACCTACTTTTCAGTCACAACAAGCAGGGGCCATGGGGGATAGTAGTGGAACTCCCAAAATAATCATCCTGCACTGAGAACACTCCCAATGTTATGGCAGGGGGCACTATTAACCCTTGGTGGGTTCAGACTGGTACCTGGCTCTGATTTGGAAAAATGCTGGGAGAATCGCATGGAGAGCTTTCTACTTTTTGACTATCACGTTGTTATGTAAGCTTCGCTAACTTCAATTTTTGTATTGTGTTGCACAGCCTGAACAACTCCTATATGCAACTTTTGATACCTCTGGCCACCCTCCCCCCCCCACACCAGTATTAGTGCTGTGCATCCCAACGGATCTAGATGCACCTGGTAGTCTTTCCCCATTCTGATACTTTAAACCAGTGTTTCTGAAACTGTGGGTTGGGACCCACTAGGTGGGTCATGAGCCTATTTCAGGTGGGTGGCATAGCACCTAGGGTAGCCATAATTGCAAATATGGGAAGATGGGGACATTGGAAAGGGGAGCGGTGAGGTTATTTGCTTGTATCAAGATTGTAAATAGCTTTTTTTCCTTTCTGATTCACTCTGCTATTGGAAAATGACTAAGAAATAACCGAACTTATTGTGGCATTCTTAAAAAGCAGCAGGCTCTGGCATCATAATGACGGCACTTCAAGCCATGACATAAATTCCGGTGGGTCCTAGACAGAATCACCAGACAGAGTCATTCTAAAAGTGGGTGTTAAAACGTTTGAGAACCACTACTTTAAATTACTGGGTTGTTTCGGTGCAGTTCTACTTATTCTGTAGTCTTCTCACTGCTATCAAATGCTTGGGACCTGAAGCCTTTTGAATGAATCTGCGTGTGTTCACTATTGTCCCAATAAAGAGAAGAGACTTCATGGTTTAGAGTCAGTCATGTTTAACATCTCCCTATTATAGTTTCCCTTCTGTATTCATTTTTCAAGCGCTGTCTTCTTTGCGTGACATCATTTTTTTTGCCAAGTCGTTCTTTTACTTCTATGGTATCAAGTCAGGAGACACTCAGCTGTGACGACTACGTTCCATTCAGGCTCCACACAATAGAGTTGGCTGCTTTTCAGTTCCACCCCCACTCCCATAAAATATCTGAAAGCTCCGTGCTACCATTCATTCTTCTGTTATTTCTCACCTTGAGTACAATCTGAAAATCCCAGCTCTCTCCTAAACTTTCGGTTCTGTGGTCTGCCTTTTACATTATACACAGGGTAACAACGACCCCCGCCCATACTCCTTCCATCATCTGGTTTCCATCTTTTTTCTTTTTTAAGAAACCCTGCAGATTGGCCATGTGTGCCTTTGCTAGCTTGTGCTACAAATGCCAGATTTATTTTATGTTCATTTCATATCTTCGGGCTTCTGAGAACATTCAGATTGGCTGTAACTTTTTTTATTATTATTTGGTTCTTTATTTAAGGTTAGTAGGTCATAAATAAACCAAAACACTTTTCCTTGCTCTGAGCAATACGGTCATAAGCGTACATGAAATATCACTTCAAAAAAAGAAGGAACCTAACGTGACTTGACAGGAGTACACGAGGAAGTAGTTCATTGTGTTGCTTTAAAGGCCATGGGGATTTCAGCGGTGGACGTTGTCTGTCTTAGGAATAGATTAAATATCTTGTCTGATGACCTGTACTTAATTTAAGTGGCTGCCTTTGCCAGCCCTTCCAGAGGGCGTATATGTGAAATAGAGCATCTCATCCTCCGTCTTCAATCCTTTACATCATCTTGATGGCTTGACCTAAATTGAAGATATGGGTGTTGTATTCCACAGAACATTTGCTTTAGTGCTGGGCCAAGTGGCATCTTTAAACCCATTAATTAGGAGGAAACAATGGGTTTTTTTTATTTACATATGAGGCTGGAGGTCAACATACAGAACTGTACTTCTGAGTGTCTATTGACCTACATATATGTGATTGTGTTGAAACAAGTGGATTCTATATATAAGTAAATAAATCAGAACATGAATATTACTAGACTATCTAAACAGAGATTTATCTGGTTTTTGTGCACTATGTGCTGGATCTAAAGGTGCATTATGCAACTGGAAAGGTACTTCTGTTTGCTTAAGATGGTTCCCTGATGTCTCGTGATGGCTTCCTGCTCCCACTGCATCCCCTGTGACCCATCCCATGTCTTCCGGAGCATCCTCTGACTGTCAGGGGTAGACTGCAGGCAGGGTGACCAGATACAATGGAGGACAGCATGCCTAAACCTTTAACTCTAGTATAGTAGAGGGGATTTTGGCAGGTACAGCTCAATATGGAAGGGTTTAAAAAGCTGTACCTGCCAAAATTCCCTCTTTTATACAATGGTTAAAGGCAGTGATGTCATTCAGGGGGAATGGACCAGAACGGGCATTCCGGATCCTAACGGGCTCCGTGGCTGGTTCCGGGTTCCCGACAAGTGCCAATCAAAAGTGAGTTCCTAAATCATTTGAATGACACCACTGGTTAAAGGTATAGGCATGCTGTCCTCCATTGTATCCCTCGCCCAATCCGCTTCCCTCTCGGCCTGGGAACTCCCATCCACTCCCTGCCCTGTTCTGCCAGACTAACCTTTCCCAGTCTTGTGGCAGGTCTACTATATTGCTGTTGGTTGAGGCAGTGCACACAATGGCCACCAGCAGCACACACCCCTTTGTATCCTTGGACTTGCACCAGCTAAAGAGCAGACTCATTGGCAATTGTGGAGCTCATGGAAGGGTAAGTAGTTTCCCCTCTGAAGCCTCCTGATAGCTCTCCCCAACCATAGCATGTAGCATACCCTGTTTGGTGTGGTTGCATACTGTGGCTGGGGAAAGGATAGGATTGGGCCCCAAGTATTACAAGAGTAAATTGGCAATTATTCCCTATCTTTAGGCCTATACCCAAGGATGTTTCAAAATGAATGACACTGAAATAGCAATCACAAATGTGTGCAAACAGGACTTTGGATACATTCCATCCAGCAGAGGTTGTGAGAATAATGTGAGATGGCCTCTGTTGCTGAACCAGATTCTTTTTAAAGTGGTTCATTCCTGCCTAGCTGTGGAAAAAGTCCATTCTCCCACAGCCTGTGTAAATAGGATTTTGCAAAGCGTGAGTATTGTAGAAAGAGGGCTCGCTTGCTGTTCAGCACTTGCTGTTTCACAACTTCTATTGTCCAGCTGTGCAAAGTAAAAGAGCAGTGAAGCACCATTTGAGGTTGTTCATTGTGGAAGGGCCAGCAGCAATATGTCCCGTCATGAACACTCTCCAAGACAAGACCTCATTAAAACAGACTGGCACAGCATAGCGTCTTAGTCTGTATATTTCTATGGTCATTTCTTCACAGTGTCACAAATCTCTAATGACATCTGTGAACAAGGTGCAGTTCACCCTGCTATATTTTTCTGAAGACCTGTTTTTACAGCTGTGGCTGGAGAGAGCATTGGCCACAATAACCAACACCAGAACTGCTGAGTCCATTGAAAAGGCATTTCAACTGAACTGCATCAGGGTGAACTCTCCAGGTCAGACTGACATGCTTCTGTATCAATGCCTGATACAGAAGCATGTCAGTCTGATGCTTCTGGAAAGCATGGAAAGACTATGCTTCTATCCAGCAATTCACTACAAAACAAATGAACAAAAAGAAATTCAACCCTGGATGCCATCTATTTCAGCATTCAGCTACTTGGGTCTGGTGCAAAATTAGATATAGCTAAGTGTTAGTGGACAGGGGACAACGACAATAAGTGTTGCAGGAGCCTGAACTCTTGTGTAATGTGATCCCTCTCCCTTGGCTCCAGAGCCATTTGTGGCTTGGAGAGCAAAGCCTCTGAGCCAGTTCTCTGAGCTGCGAATGGCTCTGGAGGTGAGGGGGAAAGGCTGTGTTATACAGGAGCTCAGGCTTCTGCAACACTTAGCATTCTGCCTCCCACCCTGTAGGAACACCACTGCAAAGTGTCTTTGGTTGTTTTTTTTTCCAGATAACATTCCTCCATATGTTGATTCAGTAGCTATTGACAGTTCTGCTCTGTAATACCGGCAAGACACTGAAACTTTCCTATTATATCATGAATATGCTGGACTGGTTTTCCTGTCATGTATTGAACCGGGCTGCAACAAACGAATTAACTGATGTTGGGTGGGACACGTATCACAGTCTAAAAAGAAGCATTCAAGAGAAGAGAGGTATGAAACAATGTGACCGCACAAGTATAGCTGCCCAGCAGCTGGAATGGACCAAGCCATTGCTACTTTTGATGCCTGACACTGTGACAGTAGTGTAGCTAATAAAAGTGTACCCTGCTGCTGAGGGCAAAATGATGCCCCCGGAAGTGATGTCACAACAGGAAGTGATGCCGTTTTCAGAAGTGACAGCTCACCTGGGCTTTTTTTTTAAAAAAAAATGAATAGGAGGAACCCGCATCCTCCCCCCAGCAGCATGCCCCTTCCTGTTGTTCCTCAAGCCCGTAATTAGCCCCCCAACAGTGGCGTAGCTAGGTCATTTGACACTTGGGGCCCATACATTTTTAACATCCCTGCTTATGACAAAATCATTCATTCATTCATATTTTTTCACATGTTTATACTATCCTTCTTCCAAGGAGCTCAGGGTGGTGTGCATGGTCTCCCTTTTGTCCCCATTTTCTGGGTTTTTGGCCATAAACTTTGATAGAATAAAGATATTACACTCTTTTTGTTTCACTGCATTCTGCATTAAATTACCTTTCCAATGATATATAACATGATGGTATTATTCATACATACCAAGGTTTACACAATTTTGGCTACTAGAGTCAAGTTCAGCTTGTTGACCACCTAAAGCTTGTTGCCTGATGCAATTGCACCCCCCTGCACTTCTTTAGCTATGCCCCTGCACTGTGACACTGTTTCATCATTTGCAGGAAGTGGGAAAAATCACAGCATGGAACATGTCAGTTTACACATGCCATGCCAGATTACACAGGCATACTCAGTGCCTTCATGCATGGTGCTCAAGCAATATTTATGTGATATGGAATAATTAGGGATTTTTTTGGTGATCAACACAGAATGCTAAATAATGAGAATTTCTACTGAAAACACCACATAAAATGAATTTAGGCCAAAACACACAAAAAAACCCCACAGCTTTTGCTTATTTTTGACAGTTTGACACAAATTTAGATCCATTTTACAAAAATAACACCACTTTTGAAAAGGTTTTGAGGAATCCACACATAGTTTTCAGTAAGGGATTAGGAGAAGGAACGGCAGAAACAGGAGGAAGCTTGCTTAAACGTGCATGAATACGCATGCTCGTAGTTCACAGTGCATACTGGGGCGACTTTAATGGAATATGAAAGTAGTAAGTAGCAGTTTCTTGACACTCCAAGCAGCAATCACAGTGCAGCTCGGGAATTTTTGAGCAGCTTATTTTGGGCTGGGGTGTGAGCCAGAAATTGCTTGCATTTGTAGGGCCATTCACCCTTATTTATTGTGCTGTTTGTACAATTTGCAATAAAAATTTGGATAAAAATACATAAAACCGTAATTTGCTATTTTAATCAAGAAATTTTGGAAAAAATATCACCCCCAAAGCCCCCACCCATATGAATAGTACATTCTACTGATTCAACAATTAGTGTACTCTACAATACAATGTATTTTTACTTGGAAGTAAGTCCTGCTGTGTTCAATGACACTTACTCCCAAGAAAATATGCATAGGACTGCAGTGTAAAGCACAAACTGAGGCATGTCTACTCTGAAATAAGCCCCACTGACCTACTTACCTGGGAGTAAGCTTTACTCAATGCAGACTTAGTTTTGAGTAAACATGCATAGGATTGTTCTGTTAGTGAATGAAGAGAAGGAAGTGTTGTTCTTCCTTAATCAAAGGTAGCTTAATCAAACACACTCCACCAATTATAGAAACCTTGCAATACCGTATCATGCACACTATCTACAAGGGTATTTATGCATGGAGGAAATCACTAATGAAGAAATATTAGCAAAGGATTAAAATCAAAATAAAGGAGAGTGGGAAACTACACTCGTACCCTTTTAGAAATCTTGGATTTTTACTATGAACTGATTACTGTCAACATAACTGTAGATTTAAGACAAACTTTTCTGAAAATGACAGTATATGCACTATGTTGGTGCCTGTGTTAATGCACTGAGGAATTGTGTACATAAGTCATGAGAACATAAAATATCAACATTATACAGTATGTGTGCTAGTCTACATTTTATTGCATCTGTTAAGGCTGATGTTATTTCATGGCCAACAGTAGCTTAAAAACCTATAAATAACATGTGAGTGGACATGTGATCAGCAGGACAGGAAATACAGCAGGGGTTAACACCTCTACCTCATGCCATAATTTTGCTTCTCCCCCATGCTATTTGTTGAGAAGGGGAGGGGGAGAGCCACACATGCATAAATTGCAATGTGTAGTTTGGTATTTAAGAGTTATTCCATTCATTTCTCACTAGCATTTTTTGTGATTTCCGTCACGCAACTGGCCATTTTGGAAAAACTGCCAAACGACGCTAAATTCAGCTGGTCCTGAATACTACTTGGGTGACCTTGAAAAATCAGGCATTTGCACCAGCTTTCATCCCCATCATCACCTTAGGTAGAAACAGATCCATCTTCCTATACCAGTGATGGTGAACCTTTTGGGCTTGGCGTGTCTTCAGAAAATACTTAACTTGAGTATGCTCTCAAACAAAAGAGAAAATTCTTTATATTCATTTATTTAAAGAAGAAATACAGTCCAAACAGTGTGTCCAATCCTCCCTAACTACAAAAATGAAAAATGAGTTAAATAAACTCAGTTTTTGTCAGGTGTTGGTGAACACTGGTGTGTCACCCCAAATGCTGTGATGTGTCACCTTTGACACGTGTGTCATAGGTTCGCCATCACTGTCCTATACTATACACATAAGATTGGTTCCCCAGTGGTTGCTTGTCCATTTTTCAAACATGCCAGTGAGAAATCCATGTATTTGTAGACATTATGTTCTTGATATTAATGAGACTTTGAAAAGGAAAGTTGCCATTTTGAAAAGAAGAAGCAAGCAAAGATTTAAAGCAGAGAATTTTATGTCAAAACGAAAGAAATATTTAAGGGGCCTTTTTTCAGCTGGTGTAAAGTGGTGTAAAGTGAATTGTTAAGCTGGCATCAGTTTGCACCAGACAAGAATCTCTTTGGTGGCAAATAGAGACATACCTTTCCTACCCTCCTGATTTCATCTTTAATTAATATTTACCATTTTTTATGGTTTGCCTTCATGCTGTCTTGAAGCTTCTCTTGATCATGGCTTCATCATATTGCTATCTGACCTGCAGCCTGTGAAGAAAGAAGCAACTTATTAGATGGATCAATAGCTCTGGGTTGGGTACTATACACCACGAAACACTTCAACTACACATCTTATTCCTTGACTATCTCTGTCCATGCGGCTTTTCAGTTCAAATGAGCATGGAGCCATATGACTGCATTGACATGCAAATTTGGTTGTTTGCGTGTTGTTTGCAATAATCTTGCTAGAACTCTGTCTTATGAGTGATGCAGCCTGCACTCAATTACAGGACTGTAGAAGTAAAGGAAGCCTAGATGATTATGACTATCAACATTTGGGTTGGTCCAATTGTAATGGGTGTTATGCCATTCAAATACAAATACAACCTGATCCATCATGATGTGGGCACTCCAGATGACACAAGTGGAAGTCTAATTTGTGTACACTCCCCTCCCGTTTCAGAGAATTAGACCACTAAATGGAATGTTGACCATATTATGCATGGTCATGCTTAATGTGGTGAAGACATGCTTACTTTCATCAGGCCCACAAGAAGACGGTCATCAGGCCCATTAAGCATGTGAACTCACCCTCAGGGACTTACATTGCTGGGACAATGGTTATGATGATGGAGTCTTGTACAGTGTGAATTGCAGTTATGATTTCGTTTATATCTGCCCACAGGCACACTTCAAAAGAAGTTGAGCACTAACTTTAAATGGGGGAGTAATGGGTTAAACAAAAAACCTTGCTCCTTACTTCTGGACTACAAGCTCCCTACCAGCTTTGCTAATGGAACACACTACTATTTGTAGATGAGAGGCACATATTTCAGTGTTTAGAAATCATAAATGCGCATCTGTTCTGTAAATCAGTTGAAGTCATATGGCAACTGCTTTTCTCATTATTATCCTTGAAACAAATATTCTCATCCTGACTTCATGTTTAAGTTCTAATGATTTAGCAAGTATCTTGGCAATCCAACTTTCTAGACGGTGGGAACTGGAACCAGGGTCTGGCACACAGCAAGGAGGCTAAACTCCAGATGCAGCCTAGCAGAAACACCACCATAGGAAACAGGATGAAGACTTGAAAATCAGCTCATGACGAAGACAACACACACACACACACACACACACACACACACACACACACACACACAGGAGTGTGTGGGTTCTGAAAGCAGTTTCCCATCCACATCACCTCCCTTGGATGGGAATTTCTTTAACGATTGCAATTTGATTTGGGGTGGCTTCTTTTATTGCTTGTGTGTGGGAGAGAATATACAAAGACCTAGTTTTTGATTTGAGGAAAGGTAGGTAGCTCTACCACAAATTTCCTGGATGACTATGCACAATTGGCTAATAGACTCCCAAATCTGTCTTTTCGTTGTGAACAGTCATGACCAGGCTAAACTCAGCCTTAAGTTAGTGAAAAAACAAAAACAAAACATAGATCCATATTATTCATGTATTTAGTCTAAAACATAATCACCCCTTTGTAAAAGGAGGAAAAGCATGAGAAAATGTGTGTTGGGTGTGCATTTCCCTGGGTTAAAAAGTTTGTTCTAGGAGCTGGGATTGCACACCACAGATCATCTGTTCAGGAGGAGGACGGAGGGAGAGAATTGAATCCAGCCTCTCCCTCCCCCAGAACAGATGATCAGTGGTATTGAAAAGAATTTAATCCAACTCCTTGATCTGGTTTCCTCCCCCCCATCTCCAATGAAATGAATGTACAGCATCTACTTGCGTGCATATATCCTCTAGTTGGATCAGGGAATCTCATAAATCAAGGGAGTTGAAAACATGACTCTTCCAGCTTCTCAAGTTCTACTGCGCAAAACAAGCACAAACTGTATGTCTGTCTGGGTGGAAAAAAATGGTTTTGAAACTTTCTGTCCTTAGCCTGTACCTAATCTGACCAACCCCTGAGGCCAACCCTGCCAGGTTTCCATGGTCCACAGATTTGCCACTCCCAATGCCACCCCTCATACCTAGGGGTAAAAAGGATCTATTAGTAGCTATCATTTTTTAGTGTTCTCACAATGGAAAAAGAAAGATCAAGAAATCCCATGACACTTTCTCACTGCTTCACAAGATGGCATATAGGAACCCTACCTCTGTTATGATGGCACCACAGAAGTCACTACTGGGTAGCTCCTTCTTATATGAAAAAAAAACCCTGGCCATGTGCAAAGGCCATTTCTCACACCAACCTTCCCTATTCTAGAAACTGAGTCAGTGCTTGCGTGGGAAAGAGCCACAGAGTGAACACCTTTTATGCGGCCCAAAGTTTCTGATGCTTACCCTCTTGGAAGGACCTACTTTCGCACTGCCAGCATAATACAAGAAGAGGGGTCACACATAACAAATTTGCCAAGCGATTACATGCTTGCTCTCGCAAGCGATCGCTACGTAAAAATGCATGACCGTTTGCCTAAACGTATCTCCATGGAAGTGCACAGATAACTGCAGCCAGCCCCTCTACGGAATTGCAGCTCATGGGGAAATGCAATCGTCAGCTGCCTTTCAGTATTTCATTTACCTCTTAGAAATCTGGCTATAACTAATGTCGTGGGAGAAAATATAAACTGCTGGATGATAACTGTAGACGAAAGTTGATGAAGTGTATGGCAAGAGCAGGGGGAGGCAGGTTGGGTCACGGCTCTTTAAAATTAACTTGCCTTGTGCTTTCAAAGACTTTATTTTGAAAACATCCACATTCATGAGCATTTCATTCACTTCCTCAGCTCACACAATGACTGAAGTCTACAAGGCTCCTGATGCGGTTTCGGGACCTGCAGCCTCACAGCTCCTGCCTGCAGGAAATCTGGTCGCCCTTTCAGAAGCACTCTGTGGATGAGCAGCCACATTCAACTCTCGCAGACGACTGAACATTCCAATCAGAATGCAATTCTCCCGCCTCCTCCCACAAGGGCAAGTGTGAGTTGAAAGAGCTCACTGGACCACAGATTTCTGCTGAAAAACACAAAACACCTTTTTGGAGATTCAACAGTGGTAGTGTAAGTTCGATGTAGGCCTTTGTGTGGGCTTCATCTGACTGCTGCATAGTGAAACGATCTTGTTTCTTGTTCTTTGCTACCTTTTGGTATGTTCCCCCACAGCCTTCTGAAACTTCAAGAAATTGGTTCTGGTCCCTTGTGGATGGGCAGATCTAGTCCCAAGTCACATTTCTGAATGGACAGTAGTGAGGATACTAGAGAGAGCCAAAACGCTATGTTTTGCAGGAGCCTGAGATCCTGTGTAAAGCGGTCCCTCCTCCTCGCCTCCAGCAAAGCCTCTGAATCAGCTCTCCAAGCTGCAAATGGCTCTGAAGGCAAAGGGCAGGAGTCGCTTTACACAGGAGCTCAGGCTCCCACAAAACTTAGCATTTTGCTCCTTTAAGAATGCCACAGATGGACAGTTCATGTTCATGTGACTAGAGCCATTTTTCCAGTAGTGACTGTATGTTTTTCCAGCCTGCCATTGTCAAATTGGCACTCAAAGAACTTATGGATTTTTCGGGGCTGTTAGGCAAAAGGTTTGTGGTGAGACTTTTTAATTTTTTGCCCCTAAATATGTGGGAAAAAAGAAAACAATTCCCTTGAGCAGGGATGAAACCCTTTCCCTTACTACTTACAGCTAACCATAAAACATCTGAGATTAGCAAACCAATCCTTTCATCCTTAATCGTCTGTAATGCTGCCACACTGATGGAGGATGTGCCATATCCTATGGTGGTGGAGCATGAGAAATAGCAGGAGGTCCGCCAGAGACAAGTAAAAATATGTTCTACTTATCTGTGCATAGGCCTCCGGAGGGGGGGGGACTATGGGTCTCCTTGAACCTATGCTAGCGATGCAGCTCGTGTACGTCAGAGGAGAGAAATGGGGCGGGGTCAAAGAGGGGACAGGGTCTGGACCCACGCTGGTGCTGCTGAGATCCACTCCCTCACCTCTTCCCCTACCCAGCCACAACATGCCCCTGCTGCCAACTTAACAGGGATGGCGCAGGCCAGGCCACTGGCAGTGGGTGCACAGAACAGTTAACACTTTCTATTGGCAGCAGGATGTTTGTGTCATCACTGAGCCTTTTACAACAGCGGAATTTAAGTTTCACTGTCATGGGGGCTGCTGTGGCTCTGAGGAGACCCATAGACAGCCGGCAGGCTTATGCAGAGGTACGTTTGCCTTCACGTTTCACCACCACCACCACCACCACCACAGCATGGAAAAAGCTATGGATTTGGTTGGTGCAGTAGCGTCTCTACAGGGAGGGCAAAGCTCTAAGTTTTGCAAGGAGCCTTACCCTGTCATGTAAATCCCTCCTCTCCCTTGCTGCTATAGCCAGTAAGCAACGCCAAGATGTTGCTTTTCCCTGTGAGGGTTGGCTAAAACGGTGCAGGAGAGGAGTGATTTCCACTGCAAGGTAAGGCTTCTTGCAAAACTTAGAGCTTTGCCCTCCCTGTAGAGATGCCACTGGGTTGGTGGGCTGTTACTGAACCAGTAATTGAAAAACAGTGCCTGAAAAGTATGACAGTCAAACAGTAAAATACATTGCATGGATATGTCTAATGGGTTTCTGTCGAAAGACATCTTTCCCCATAATTCTGCTGACTAACTGCTTCTCTTAAAAACTATACCAGAATGTGAAAAAACCCATTTCAAAATACAAGGGAGAATTACTGTAGTTTTACCTAGGCTTCTAATTAGCCCCCAAAGCTATTCACTGCAGCCTAGGAGAAAAGACACATCCCCTGCACTTTCATTTGGATCATGGAAAAAGACCCAAGGCACTTGGGAATGTACCAGAAAGCACAAAATGGCTTTCCTGCTGTTGTTGTAGTATATTTTATGTATGTATCTTGTTTTAAATTTGAAAATGTGATAATTGGCAGTGGTAGATTCTCTACACCTGCTGAGTAGCATGAGAAAAGAAGTTACTTGATCTGGCTCTGTGTTTCCAGATCAACAGTGGGATAATACTCTCTGGATTCTCTGAAGTTTACAAGTCTCCAGGTTCAGTGATCAAGCCATATATATGTACAAGATGGGTTTTCTGTTATTAGTGCTGCTGATGTGCCATGACGGTGAAATTTTGGTCTTCTGGGGAAAGAAGAAAACCTGATTCAAATGAATTCTTATCACAGTGGTGGATGGGAGATAATGCACTTGCTACAGAGAAGGGGAAGGAAATGTTTATCTTTCTCTACTACCTGATCCTTGGGCGGGGGATTCAGACATGAGTTTTTCAAGGTAAAACTTTTTTACCCTACCAGAACACTGGTAAAAAGGGGGTTTTCAAACTGGGGCATCACAAAGCCTTAGTCTGCAAAGCCCTGCTTTGTTGCCTTTAAGGGGCGGGCAACTGAACTGCTACAAACACAAACTCCAGAATCGCACTGGCAGCAAGACGAAAGGGGCTTGTTATGATCTTATCTGTGGTCGTGCCAGCCCTCCAATGGGTGTGTGGAGCCTGCGTATCCCTCTGCAGTGCTCCCCGACTTACTTCCCGATCGCATTGCAACAGTTCAGTCATCCCCACAAGCACTTACACAACGGTGCAAACTCTACACGAGACTTTGAAAACCACTGCTGGCAGAGGTAAAAATGGCTGAAGGTGACGTTTCAGTGGGGAAGCAGCTGGCAGGGAAAGTGAAGCACCCCATTCTTCCCAGTCCTGTACAATACGCCGTCCTGAGACATTTTGAACTGGTAAAGAGGCCACTAGTCTAATGGGCCATGCAGCCACAGTATTTTCAGAAATTCTGAAAATAAATGATATATACAGCATATCTAGAAACTACTGTCTTTTTTTTTTGTGATCAGGGAAATGGGGCTGGCCTTAGGAGCTCCAGGACCCAATGTGATGTATTTTTGAGGGACCCCTCCATCCCTGCGGGGTCACCTCTACAGGATGAGCAGCAGTGGCAAAGCACTGCTTCTGGGGATGGAGCAATTTCAAGCCAATCAGACCCAGGCAAATGGGAGGGAGGGAAGGCGGGCCATGCAGCAGCAACATTCCACGTGCCATACTCTCCTCACGAATCAGCATTCAAGATTCTATGCCACAGCATCAGCCTTAGACCAAAGTGCCTGCTTTGCCGACTGCCTCAGTGAGTAGCCCCTCCAAGGGAGGGGCTCAATTTGGCCCAACTGGTCAAATTGCCTTAAGTCCGACCCTGCAGAGAAACAGTGGATTTTCTTTAAAGCATGAACAGCAAGATCACTGACAATGTAAAAATGATAGTTAGCATCTATCTTAAGTTTTCTGGATATTTAAAGTGCTTCTCATGATTTTTGTGCTGTTTTGGGGTGTAACAACTGTAGACGCTTTGAAGGAGTAGAAGTAGAAGTTCTACGGTAGAACTGTAGAAGGATTATCATTATTACTATATTGCTCAGGGATGCTGAGGCAGAAATAGAATGATTAGCTTAAGAGCTGTGGCTGACATGAGATGAGGCAGGATTAATAATCTCATGGCCCAATCCTATCCTCCTACCCCCCACCCCCTGCTGGTGCAGCTGTGCCAAAAAAGCACACCCAGTGTCCAGCACAGGGGTTAGGGGAGGGAGGCTTCAGAAGACAAGGGGACTTTAAATTCCCTTTCCCCACCATAAGCCTCCCATCCTGCAATGGCTCTCCTCAGACCTGTGCTGTAGCTGTTCTTTAGCTGTTGTGAGTCTGAGAAAGGAGGGGAGTTTTCTGCTGCCGGAGGGGATCGGTTCTGATCGGTTCTGCTGCTGGAGGGGATCAGTTATGTAGTTTCCATAGTTCCTAATGCTCATGAATGCAGTGTGTGTAGTCTCCTGCAACAATGAGAAGTATGGTTCTTGACATCTTTGATGGCACAACCCTAACCAACTTTCCAGCACTGGCAGAGCTGTGCCAATGGGGCATGTGCTGCATCCTACAGTTGTGGAGGCAGTCATGGAGGCATTCTCAAGTTAAGGGAATGTTTGTTCCCTTACTGCAGAGCTGCATTGCCCTTACCCCGGTGCTGGAAAGTTGGTTGGGATTGTGCCCTGAATGTCAGGAACCAGGAGAACTGCAATTTCCATTGTTCCTGGTAGCAATATAATACACAAGGCCTAATTACTGTTTCAAATTTGAAT
>JAJKFI010000065.1:1150199-1162284 GCA_029204185.1 Lerista edwardsae
GCCCACATTAAGTCATTTGGATAGGTCAGGCTGTGGCTTGTAATGGGTATGGGGAAAGATGAAAGTATGGGGAAAGATGAAAATATTTTTCAAAACACCCATTCCCAGACAAGTTTTGTCATTATCACTTCTTGTTGAAACTACTGCTGCTGCTGCTCCTCCTCTCCCCTCTCATTTACCCTGTGTTCCTACACTCATAATAATACAGCAATGTAAGTTTGCATTAGTCAGTAGTTCGAAGTGTAATGTTGAGGTCTGATTGGCCATGTGCAGCCAATGATGTAATTGAACTTCTTGTGTTTTGTTAGCACCAGACAGAACCCTATGAGATCGTCAGAACAGTGTGATTGGAAGCTATATCTATTCAGATACGCTATTTAGCAGAGTTCTGGCTATGAAATAATCTTTCTCTTGGCAGAAGAAAATACTGGTGATCTTCTACGATATGGTAAAGCTTTGCTGAGGGAAATTATAGGCCCTGATTGCCAACAGATGTAATCTTGTCAAACTAGGCCAGGGGAAAAAAAATGCCCCAAGGTGAAAAACCTGTCTGCAGAAATATGTCAAAGCTGTCTGTCACCTGTCCATCCAAACCTTTAACACCTCTGTCTTTGAGAAATGAAGCAAACTACTTTCCACTGGGCACTTTGCCATTACAACAGATGGTTATAAGTGTAGGCAGCCAAGAGACCATGTCTGTATTTGTAGTCAGCACAGAGAGGGGAACATCTTAATATGACAGCTAGTGAGAAAAAACCCTTTCATGGATCACTGCCTTGTCGTGGCGAAGGGGCTTGAGTAGCTCAATGAAGCTGTGAGCTATGCCATGTAGGGCTACCCAAGATGGACAGGTCACAGCAGAGAGTTCTGACTAAACGTGGTCCGCTGGAGAAGGAAGTGGCAACCCACTCCAGTACTCTTGCCAAGAAAACCCCATGGATTACAGAACAAAAAGGCTAAACGATATGACACTGGAAGATGAGACCCTCAGGTCGGAAGGTGTCCATTATGCTACTGGGGAAGAGCAGAACACGAGTACTAGTAGCTCCAGAAAGAGTGAAGTAGCTGGGCCAAAACTGAAAGGAAGCTCAGCTGTGGATGTGTCTGGAAGTGAAAGGAAAGTGCGATGCTGCAAAGAACAATACTACATAGGAACCTGGAACGTCAGATCTATGAATCAAGGCAAGCTAGATGTGGTCAAACGTGAGATGTCAAGGCTGAACATCGACATCCTGGGAGTTAGTGAACTAAAGTGGACAGGAATGGGAGAATTTAATTCAGATGACCATTATATTTGCTACTGTGGGCAGGAATCCCTTAGAAGAAATGGAGTAGCCTTCATCGTGAACAAGAGAGTGAGAACAGCAGTACTGGGGTATAACCTCAAAAATGATAGAATGATTTCCATTCGGATCCAAGGCAAACCTTTCAACATCACACTAATCCAAGTCTACGCCCCAACCACTGGTGCTGATGAGGAAGAAGTTGACCGCTTCTATGAAGACCTAGAACAGCTTCTAGAATTAACACCCAAAAAAGATGTCCTTCTCATCATAGGGGATTGGAATGCTAAAGTAGGCAGTCAAGAGGTAAGAGGAATAACAGGCAAGTTTGGTCTTGGAGTACAAAATGAAGCAGGGCAAAGACTGATAGAGTTCTGTCAGGAGAACACATTAGTCATAGCAAACACCCTTTTCCAGCAACACAAACGGCGACTGTACACATGGACTTCACCAGACGGTCTACATCGAAATCAGATTGATTACATTCTTTGCAGCCAAAGATGGAAAAGTTCCATACAGGCAGTCAAAACAAGACCTGGAGCTGACTGTGGCTCAGATCATCAGCTTCTTCTTGCAAAATTCAGGCTTAAACTGAAAAAAGTAGGGAAAACCGCTAGGCCCTCCACGTATGACCTAAATCAGATCCCCTACGAATATACAGTGGAGGTGACAAATAGATTTAGGGGCTTAGATTTGGTAGACAGAGTGCCTGAAGAACTTTGGACGGAGGTCTGTAACATCGTACAGGAGGCAGCAACTAAAATCATCCCAAAGAGGAAGAAATGCAAGAAGGCAAAGTGGCTGTCTGACGAGGCTTTACAAATAGCTGAGGAAAGGAGAGAAGCCAAAAGCAAGGGAGAAAGGAAAAGATATACCCAACTGAATGCAGATTTCCAGAGAACAGCAAGGAGAGATAGGAAGGCCTTTCTGAATGAGCAATGCAAAGAAATAGAGGAAAACAACAGAATGGGGAGGACTAGATATCTTTTCAAGAAAATTGGAGATGTCAAAGGACAATTTCATGCTAAGGTAGGCACAATAAAGGACAAAAATGGCAAGGACCTAACAGAAGCAGATGAGATTAAGAAGAGGTGGCAAGAATACACAGAGGAACTCTATAAGGCCGATCTCAATGTTCCTGATAACCACAGTGGTACAGTCACTGAGCTCGAACCTGACATCCTGGAGAGTGAAGTCAAGTGGGCTTTAGAAAGCCTCACTAACAACAAAGCTAGTGGAGGTGACAGCATTCCAGCGAAATTACTCAAAATCTTAAAAGATGATGCTGTCCAAGTGCTGCTCTCCATATGCCAGCAAATTTGGAAAACCCAACAGTGGCCACAAGACTGGAAAAGATCAGTTTACATTCCAATCCCAAAGAAGGGCAATGCCAAAGATTGCTCAAATTACCGCACCATTGCACTCATTTCACATGCTAGCAAGGTCATGCTCAAAATCCTACAAGCTCGGCTTCAGCAGTATGTGAATCGAGAACTACCAGATGTACAAGCTGGTTTCCGAAGAGGCAGAGGAACTAGAGATCAAATTGCCAACCTTCGCTGGATCATGGAGAAAGCAAGAGAGTTCCAGAAAAACATCTACCTCTGCTTCATTGATTATGCTAAAGCCTTTGATTGTGTGGATCACAACAAACTGTGGCAAGTTCTTGAAGAGATGGGAGTTCCAGACCACCTGATCTGCCTTCTGAGAAACCTTTATGCGGGTCAGGAAGCAACAGTTAGAACTGGACATGGAACAACCGACTGGTTTAAAATTGGGAAAGGAGTACGACAAGGCTGTATATTGTCACCCTGCTTATTTAACTTATACGCAGAGTACATCATGAGGAAGGCAGGGCTGGATGACTCACAAGCTGGAATCAAGATTGCTGGGAGAAACATCAACAACCTCCGATATGCAGACGATACCACTCTACTGGCAGAAAGTGAGGAAGACCTAAAGAACCTTTTGATGAGGGTGAAAGAGGAAAGTGCCAAAATTGGTTTGAAGCTCAACATTAAAAAGACTAAGATCATGGCAACCACTCCCATCACTTCCTGGCAAATAGAAGGGGAAGAAATGGAAGCAGTGACAGACTTTATTTTCCTGGGCTCCAAGATCAGCGCAGATGGTGACTGCAGCCATGAAATTAAAAGACGTTTACTTCTTGGGAAGAAAGCTATGGTGAACCTAGATAGCTTAATCAAAAGCCGAGACATCACCCTGCCAACAAAGGTCCGCATGGTCAAAGCGATGGTTTTCCCAGTAGCCATGTATGGCTGTGAGAGCTGGACCATAAGAAAGGCAGAGCGTCGAAGAATCGATGCTTTTGAATTATGGTGTTGGAGAAGACTCTTGAGAGTCCCCTGGACTGCAAAGAGATCCAATCGGTCAATTCTCCAGGAAGTCAAGCCTGATTGCTCCCTGGAAGGACAAATGCTGAAGCTGAAGCTCCAATACTTTGGCCACCTGATGAGAAGAGAGGACTCTTTAGAAAAGACCCTCATGCTGGGAAAGATTGAAGGCAAAAGGAGAAGGGGGCGACAGAGGATGAGATGGTTAGATAGTGTCACCGAAGCAATGAATATGAAATTGGGCGAACTCAGGAAGCTAGTGGAGGACAGGGAGGCCTGGCGTGCTGTGGTCCATGGGGT
Organism: Lerista edwardsae; assembly: GCA_029204185.1. Taxonomy (NCBI): domain Eukaryota; kingdom Metazoa; phylum Chordata; class Lepidosauria; order Squamata; family Scincidae; genus Lerista; species Lerista edwardsae. The sequence continues at coordinate 1,154,137 of JAJKFI010000065.1, forward strand.
CGCGAAGAGTCGGACACGACTTAGCGACTGAACAACAACAACAACAGTGAGAAAAAGGAAACATGGCAAAGAGGGTGATTTTGAGTTTTATTTAATTGAAAATGTTAACCCTGAAGAAAATTTTCATAAGCACATAATGGGTTTGAGACAAACATGGAGATAATTTTGCCTTGTTCATGAGGAAAGATAAAAATACATCTGGAATTAACTCCAAATTCAGCCTTCTCAAATGCTGCTCAGTGCTTTTGGACTTGCCACGTGCATGATTTCTATAAAGCTAGCACTGTCTGTCCAAGAGACAAATGTTAGCCTTCATCCATTAAAATCATCTTGAGGATGTTCCAATCTGTTTTACAGCCATCTATAGGTTTATTGTGACAAAGAGAGGAAAGAGATCGTTTTATTTGAGTATAGAAATTCAGCCCAGTTCTATGCATGGTTACATAGGGTCCAATCCTATACAGCATAGGAGCGTCAGCTTCAAACAACTACCACTGCATCCTATGCTGAATTTAAGTAGGCTGGAGGTCTCCTTGGAGGAAGGGGTTTGCTCTCCAAGCTGCGAATGGCTCTGAAGATGAGGGGAAGGGGCCACGTTACACAGGAGCTCAGGCTCCTGCAAAACTTAGAGTGCAGTCCTATACTATGCCGAACTAGTAAGGCTGACACAGCAGGGTGATATCCTAAAGCCCATTAGGAGGCAGCAGCAGCAACGTTCAGGACAAGGGGAGGTTTTCCCCTTGCACCCACATAAGCCCCAATCACCCCTATGGGCCTGCTCAGATCTGCTCCTGCTGTTTTGTAGGCGCAGAGGAATGTGCACAGAAGCAGCCCGAATCGGGGCCGCCCTGGCTGGGGGCCGGGGCTTAGGATTTGGCACTATGGCCATCCTGCATCACAACTTCCGTCTCTGCCCACTGCGCTGCCCAGTTACGCGCAGTTACGCCTCTGGAATGCCCTCGTGGAGGCCCTGCGCTGACTGAGCGCCGGCGACGCTTGACTGGCGCATGGCTGGCGCTGCTGACAGTTGCAGTGGCGCCCAAACGCCGGCACTGCTGCTCGTGCCGGTCCAGTGCCGGCCCAGTGCCACAGCGCTGACACGGATGCACTTGACGGCACATTTGCGATAGCGTTCGGCCGGCGCAAGAACGCGTGCCGGTGCAAGGGGAGTATAGGAATGCGCTGTTAGTGCCCCCCCCCCCAAGCAGGAAAGCCACTGATTAGACCAAAATGTTACTCTGGCTGTTATTCATTTTATCTGGAACAAATTGTCAAGCATTTTCATTACATAAAATATGCATAAGCATTCCTCACTCAACTTAGGGGACACTTTTCATGGTGAGAAATAAGAAAGGAATGGGCCCAAATTCTTATATTTTAATTAAAGAGGAGAAATAGTATGTATATGCTCAATATATGTGTAGTATACGCATATGTTTTCAGCATATGATATGAAAAGATGGAGAGAGAGCAAGAGAGACAGACAGAGAAAAGATCAGGATGAGGATGTTGTAAAGATGCAATTCTCTCGTTCAATGTTTATCAAATGGTGAACTGGGACCCACTTAGTGCTTAGTATCAGGTGGGTTGTAGAAACTAGCAGTAGCCATCTTGGAAGCTGCAGATCTTACTTTTTGTGTGTGTTAATTTGAATTTTCAAGCGACCTTTTTTAATTTTGTTTTTAGTTCAGTGCTTTTACACAATATTTTATCCTAATCTGCTTTCTGTCAGGAATGTTTCACATTTATGCAACTGCTGCAGTCCAGAAACAGCAGTTTACATTCCATGAGTGCCATTTTATTATGTCACAATGATGTCACTTCTGGCTATGACATCACTTCCAGGTTAATGACATCACTATCAGTGGATCCCGGTCTAAAAAGTTTGAGAACCACTGCTTAAGTTTGTTTTGGACAACAAGGACAGATTTCAACAATTGTTTCCATTTTATTTTGTTGTACCACAAAAAGGTAAACAAAAGAGTCATTAAATCAGCTTGAGCCTAGGTGAACATTGTATTCATATTGCTATGTTACAACACAGTGTAAAGGCAAAATGTGTTTCAGACAAGTGAATTGCAGCTGTCTGTATTGCGTTTTTTCAGACCAAAGATTTTTCCTAAACACGCACAAACCGCAATAAAATTCAAAGACAGTCAGCAAAGCCAACCCCATTCCACTAAATCCATTCTGATTTACAAAACATGTTAAGATTTCAACAACAACCAAATATGGTGTCATTTTTATTATACTTTTCTCCCCGCTGGAAGGGGGCATTTGGAGAGCTAGCCACACATGATGGATGTTAATTCCTTGGCTGAATGCATTATTGGAATGTGGACACAGAAGAAACGAGAGCCAATCGGAAACTGGATGGATTAACACTGATCTGATCTTTCCATTGCTTCAGTGTTTCTGGTACTTCTTGCTGTCAGATCCTACTTAGCAATGATCTGCTGCTGAATACCAGTGATTTACATTTTGTTCACTTATGTGTAATTGAAAAAAATGATATATATTGTCCAGAGCTCCATCTGTAGACATTTGTGCATATAAATAGGGGCTGCCTCAAAGTATTTTTTAAAAAAACTTCATGCACATCACAGCCACCTCTTCCTCGCCTGCCTCCCTGCTTAGGGAAGCAACCAGGCAGTCAAGAAGAGGGCAGAGGGGAATCGCACATAAAAGATCTAGAGCCCACCCTCCCTTCTCTTACATTTCTGATGGGTCGTCTTGCCACTACACTGAACTGTGTTCTGCTGTCACAAAACACTCTGGTCAGCAGCCCAATCTGGGATAGGATTGGATTGTCAGACAGATAATGGAAAAGAGGGGGTTTAATGGCACCCAAATCCTCCTCTTCCTGAGGAAATGCATCCATTGACTTCTTTCTCCTAGGCTCTCAGTCAGAACTCTCAGCCTTACAGCCTTCTTCACCTGTATGGATCAGAAAGTTAATCTCTCACAGCACTTGGCCCACCTGCTTAATCTCCTCCCTTTCCTTTCTACACTTGTCCTGTCCTTCCAACCTCTAAGCCAGTGGTTCTCAAACCTTTAAGCACCAGGACCCACTTTTTAGAATGACAATCTGTCTGAGACCCACCAGAAGTGATGCCACGGCCAGAAGTGCCATCATTGTGATGCGACAGGATACTTCTTTCCTGATAATGCAGCAATAAGTTGCGTTATTTCTCAGCCATTTTCCAACAATAAAGTGAATCAAAAAAGGAAAAAAACCTTATTTATTGATAACCTTGATAAAAGCAAAACAACCACGGATCCATCCCCCTTTCCAACATCCCTTCTCATATTTTCAATATGACTGCTCTAGGTACTTTGTGACCCACCTGAAATTGGCTTGAGACCAACTGGTGGGTCCTGACCCACAGTTTGGGAACCACTTTGCATGGTCCACCTATTGGAGCACCATTGGAAGTAACTGGGCTACTTGGATCTGCACCCGCTATACAGCAGGCACAAGTCTAAGTACACCACACAGCCTGAATCAGGGCCTAATAGCCGCATCCAGATCCTACCCCCATCCCCGGGTCAGTCCACCCCCAGAATGCCCTCCACCTGCCTTGTTCCACCTCCCTCCCAACTCCCCTCACTCAAATTAGCTCCTGCGCCAGCCGAACTTGGCTGGCGCAGGTGTGGCCTACCTTGGGCATCCTCCAGCACTGCAAGGCTGATGTGACTGCTTGCATCAGCTCTGTGTACCTTGCACGAAAGTGCTTTATGGCACTTTTGGAACACCACAGAGCTGACGCAAGCAGCTCACGTAGACTCTAGGGCGCCGTTGGATTGCGCCCTCAGTATGTTCCATATGTGGTACTTTGTTTTTGGCTTGCATATAAAAAAGTGAGCATTAAAGGAACACAACACAGCTTGGGGAGCGTGCATGAGAATAAATGAATAGTCACTTACCAAGTGGCAATTCACTACGGTGCATGCAATCCCTTGGTAAGCCAGTCTTCTGTAACTGCCAAGTAATGAGAATTTTGCCACATGTCCCCCATACAGTATGTTGAGAACTCTGAGGAAGCAGGAATGGTAAACTTCTTTTCACCATTTGCCAGAAAATATAAGGGTTAAGCACATCTACTTCGCTAGCAATGAATGATGGAGAGAGTGGGATCATGCCAGTCAGTCATGCCCCTGATGCTTATACGCCTACTTAACTGGCTATGCCTCCCCAACAACTACACATTCAGCGTGAGTAAGAGACATCACAGTTTCTCCAATGGCTAGCTGGAGACCTGACCATCCAGGATTTCAGCTGCCAGGGAGACTTTATATGTATATGACTTTTATCTCATGCACGGTGAATGCATGGATGCCACAAGACATGGCCATTGGGTACATCAGCATCTGGAAGCCTGGCCTGCACACAACTCATCATCAGGGCACAACCAGCAGTTCTGTTTCCTTCTCATGCATTCTCTGGTGGCATGAGAAGAAAACAAGTGAGCAGTTGTATTGACTTGGATGATAACAAATGCTTCCACACACAATGTGATAAACTGCCACTTGGACAATGAGGCAAGTCTTCACCCTCTATATTGTATATCAAGATAAAGGCAAAAACTGCCTTCCCATAGGCAACAAAAACCACACTTCAAAAATCTTCTAATAGTTTCTCACGGGTACAAAAATTCTGTCCTCAGATGCATAAAATGCTTAATCCCAAGCATATTGGTCCCATTAGTTGCACTCTCCAGCATAAATACTGTTATGAAAATAGCATTTCAACATTGTGTATATTTAGGACCTTAACTGCACTCTCTGGGGTAATTCAGCTATTTTCTTTGACGCCCTATTCCACAAAGTTTTAGCTAACACTAGTTTTTACATGGCAAAATGTAGTGCGTGAGGCACATGGAATATTTTTTTAATTATTCACAGGCTTGCATAAACCGTGACAACATTTGACAGATTACATGGCTTTCCAAATGGCACCTTTTTTTTGACTATTTTGGCTGTGAACAGGGCAACTTTAAATTCTATACCAGTGGTTCCCAAACTTTTTCATTTGATGGTATCCCTTAGGCCAATTGTAATTTTTTTCATGGCACCCTTTGCTATTTCCCTTTAAATACCCAGTGGCACCTTTAAACTAGCCTGCGGTGCCCTTTGAATTTGTTTCGGTGCCCTGAAGCACCACAGTGCACAGTTTGGGAACCACAGTTATACACTATAAGCTACTTTGAGGCAGAGGCTTGTATTTTTGTTTCTTCTTTTGTTGACAGAATACTGTAAAGCACAATGCATATTGAAGGTGCTTTATAAACGACGCAAAAGATAAAATATAGGCCGGATATGGATTTTCTTTTTAAGTAATAGGGAAACAGTGGTATCATGTCTCCATGGGTAGCATTCCACCTTGGTTCCAATGTACCTTACCATCATACTTGTATGCGGTTCACCCTCTAAGCTCAGAGTGGTATGCACGGGCTTCCCCCAGGCAGGCCTGTCAGCAATATGATGCATCTTTATATTGCATTTGACAACTGATCCATTTAGATCAGTACTATCTACTCAGCCTGCCATAAAGCAGTCAGCATCTGTCTCAAAAGGTGCTCTGTCAGCATGCCACACCAGTTTTCCCACTTGCTGGAGGAGGCAAATGGCAAGTGTTGGCTCCATGAGACAGTGGATACTGGACATCTGCTGCCCCAGGCAGCATCATAATGGGCTCTAATCACGCCTGGAGCGAGGTGATGTGATGTCACCAGTGATGTCATCCAGCAGGAACGTGCCGGAACAGCCATTCCTGAACCTAATCAGGGCTGGCTCCGCCCACTTGCCACCATTCGTCGCCGGCTCCATGATGGACTCTGCACAGAAGGTGGTGGAACCAAAGGAATGACGGCAAAACCAAAGGGACGGGCTGCGGGGCATGGCCGGGCCGCTTTGAATGGTCCCGACACGTGCCAGTCAAAGGTGAGTCCCAGTCACCGTTCCGGTTTTTGGATCCGTTAGATCCCACCACTGGATGTCACCCCCTGAAACCAGAAACCATGCCCTTAGCACCACCCCCTGCACTGCCCTGCGGCACCCCCAATATCCAGAATCACTCCATTTCAGATGCACCCAGGGGAGGACAGGAGGGCTGAACTTTGCTCCTGCTCTTTTCCCTCCCTCTCTCCTCTTCAACACTGCTGCCGCTATCCTTCCCTGTAAGTTCGCATCTAGTGCCCCTCCACAACTAGCATTGGGAGTTCCCACCACTCCCAAAATACACCTCTGACCCCAGGTGGGATCATACAGGGCAGTGAGGTGGGGAGGGACGGAAGAGGGTGTGGGTGGGCAGAATTGTCAAAGGGGGCAGGAAGTAGGCCAGACTGGGCCCAGGAATGGGGTGGGTTCAACAGGAGTGGCATCCACCAAATCCTAACCCCTTCTGAAGATCCATTAACCTTCATCAATCCTTGTGGACTTGCGCTGGCAATATTACTGGCGCAGGTCTGATCTGACCCACTGGCCTGACAGGGGCTTCCTTGGAAGAGACTTCCAGAGGACAAAACTCCCCTATGGGATGCTGTGGGTGCCATGGTGATGCTGTTGCATCACCATGTGGGAGTTAGATAGGATTAGATTGTGAATCGGGGCAGGGCAATTGACAACCCCATCTCCAAACTCTGCATATAATACTTAGCTTTTCTGTAGTGCTTTGCTGAGTGTGAAAGCACATTAGCTGTATTATATGCACTCTGTCCTTACAAAGACTCTGTTAAGGTAAGTAACTATTAGCCCCACAGTGCAAATGAATGGGGAGCTGAGGCAGAGTGGTAATGGTTTGCCTAAGGCCACATGCTGAACTCATGGCAGTGGTGAGATATGAACAGGGGAAGTCTTGATTTGTAGCTCAGACTTTGCCGCTCAATCTTATTGATTAGCAATCAAAAATCTTCATGAGTAGTCAGTCATTCCTTTGGCTTCTGTGTAGACACTGGGTGTAAACCTTGCACTTTCAAGCATATCCTTGCAACCAAAAGGACTAGGAACTTGCTTTTTTGAAATGAAAAACAAGATGCCATTCTTAGTTGGTAGAATTATACAGCTATCATCATTTTCTGCAGTTTTTCAGCTTGCCTGTGATTTGCCAGGGGCATAAGGTCCTGACACGGGGCGGGGGGGGGGAGGGAGCAACTCTCAACTAACATTTATGGCAGTGTCTTTGATTCCTTGCTGGGGGAAAAACTCATATGGTGTTACATCTGATGCCATCTTTTTTCTTTCATGACTCATTCAAAAAAAAATATCAGGCTTTGAGTAAAATATATGTTGATCTTTTTCATGGGAGCTATGGGATATCCAGATATAATCCCATTAGGCCTATATAAAACAAAAACAAAAACAAAGGAAAAAGGTCTGGCCTCAATAAGAAGCTCAATATTACTTTACAACTCAAGCCTGCCTAAAAATGTAAGTATTTAAAATTGGTAAGGGATTGAGGGGGGGGGGCGAGAGAAGAAGAGAACAAAGAAGGCTTTTAAAACCGTCTTCTATAGCATCATCTAAGTTAGTCATGGAAAAACTGTTGAGCCATACTCAGATTATTTTCATTTGTAAATGTCTCTTCACGGGCATATGGAAATGATAGTCGATTGCTTTAACAGTGAGTTGTATGTATAAATAAAAAAGGTTACAAATACAGTTTTGTGGGTTCCAGTGTGTGTGTGTGTGTGTGTGTGTGTGTGTGTGTGTGTGTATGCGCGCGCGCAATGCTGTCTTTGCTCCTGGTTTCGACACTGATCTCCGTGAACATCCTGCTCGATTTTCCATAATGGGATCAGGACATCGACTGTAATTCCTGAAATGCTAATAGGTGGCCTTTTTTACTTAGAGGGGAAGGATGTATGATCTAAATGAACTGAGGATGGACACAAATCATCTGAAATTACCAAAACAAATAGAAAACAAAAGGTTTGGGGAAAATGCTCATCAAGGAGGTGAGGATGGGATGGTTTGGGTTACAGAATGGAGAAATTAAATTTACTTCCCAATTACTCATGCTGTATATAGTGGTTCTCTGTTGTCAGGCAGCTATTAGAGAAACCCATAGGCAACCCATATAGTCCGCTACGGATAGCATTTCAATCGCAAACAATAAGGCCAGAAGGTTTCTCAACTGTTTTTGACAGT
>JAJKFI010000065.1:1171901-1189191 GCA_029204185.1 Lerista edwardsae
TAATAATAATAATAATAATAATAATAATAATAATAATAATAATAATATTCACACTTTTTAAATCATGTATTTCGAATGATTATGGCATAAGCTTAAACAATAAATACGATGATGGTCATATCAATTGTGCAATGATTTCCTGCACTGCCTCCAGTTACTTATCACAGGTCCGATCAATAGAGTTGTATTCGCTCTCCCCAAATAATACTTGCCTCTCTCTCTGTTTGGCTGCTGCCCCTGTAAATCTGAAGGTCATAAAGATGAACAAAACAATTCAAGCAGAACTGTTTGAAACTTTTTTAAAAAACTGATGGAACATCTTGCAAAATCTGCCGTACAAGGAAATGCTGGTCTCCCACTGTCCAAATTATTATTTTTTGTTGATGAAAATAGTCAATACTTATACCTCTAAAGTTACACAAATGGTTTGAACAAAACCCAAGGAAAACCCAGTTGACTTCCTGATTTAGCACAGGAACCACAGCTGCTCCTTACACAGCAGGTTTTCCAGATGTCTGTATGTTATGTGGAATAGTGGTGTAATTTCAGGAAGGAAGGGATACAATTATGTTATCAGAGGATGTTGTCAAACACCCAGCATTCCATTGATGTGGACACTGGCTGTACTGCAAGTCTATAGATAATGCAGTATATATTAGGTCAAAGTCCACTGTTATTAATCCCGGATCTATCTTACTGTAAACGTAAGAGCGTATTCTCTCAAACCATCTCCATGCATGTTGAAAATTAAGCAAAATATCTACATTAAAAAATTTCAACAAGTCTATTTTGGGCTCTCACTGTGTTTGGGCGTGGAATGAAATGAGATGTTTGGCACAAGGAGGTCACAAAAAAAAATTAACTCTGTGTCAGGTTGTCCCTCGTCTCCTGTGTTTTGGCAGAATGATCCATGTTGTTTTTCAGTCCTTGCTGGTAGCAGCCCATGATTTAAAATGAAGGTAATGATTGTGCAGGGAAATGTATAAGGTGATGACATTGTGATATCAGGCCTAAATATTATAAGAATTCAATTCAGAACTGTTATTTTTAGCATCAAACCCTCCTGTGCATTTCCAGTGATGGTGAACCTATGATACGCATGCCAAAGGTGACACACCACAACATTTTGGGTGACCCACCAGCATTCACCTACACCCAACAACTGAGGAGTTTTTTTTAAAAAAAAAATAATGATTTGATTTTTTTGTAATGAGTTGTAATGATTTGCTGTTTCTTTATATAATGGCTAGACCAACACGACTGGACTATATTTTTAAAAATAGCTGAATATGTAAATAATTATTTCTCTTTTGATGGGGGTGATGCCAGCAGAGTCAAGTTAGGCAATTTTGACATGGCAAACCCAAAAGCTTCACCATCACTGAATCCCTCCACCTCCTCCTGAACTTAGAATCCAAACTAGTTACCTAAGTTGCCATTCTCATCATCAGTTTGCCTTATTTTTTGTAAATAGAAATGAAGAACCATCCATTCCTCTACAGTGTACTGCAACAAAGCAACTTTCATTCCACAAAGGTTGTTTTATGTTGGAGAGTCATTGCCCCATCTCTGAAAATATGCACAGTTAATCTTCCATAGAGCAGCTGTTTCCATAGGATAAGGCAGCCATGAATGGTATGTAGCACACAAATAGATTCCTCCCCACCCCCAAGAAAATGCTTCAGGACATTTTTTTTAAGTTGATGAAAACTAACAAATTGAGGTCAAAACTGCATTTCTGAGCCTCATTTAATTGCCACAGAGTACTGGAGCATATAGGAAAGCTTACACAACAGACAAAGATTCCAGGACTGCTGAAACTCAACAGAGTGAACGGAGATCATAATGGCAGATCTAGTGCTGGATGTCCTTTCTGTTGTCAGACTTTATATTATTTTAGTAGAGAAATAGATCACGGTTGGGTGAGTTGATTACCTTCTACTCAAATTCCTCACATACACATCTCCACAATGTAACAAGGGTTTCTTCTGAAATGCCTATTGCATCTGAGTCGTCCTTGTAATCATGGAAGTAATGCAGAGTGTTTTTTAAGAAGTCGGTTCTAAAGCACAAAAGGTTTTTTTGAGAACCTGCTCTGCCTTTGGATCTCATCTTTCTGAATTTTTCAGGCTGATCTTACCCACCAATGAGAGCAATGTTGCAGTCAGTTGAAAGTCTGTGGCAAAGAAAAGTCCAGACCCCTTTTAACATTGGCAGGTGATATGCATCTGAACTGCAATGAGATTGCTGCTGAAATGCAATTGTATGTAGATCCTGACTGTTGATGTGTAGTAGCTTCCCCTGAAATTATGGCAATTTCAATTCTGCCATCACAAATCCAAAAAATGGAGAGCTTTGAGATAGTGGGTTGAAACTATCAGAAACGTGGGAAGACATGTGGAAATCTTTCCGCATGAACTTGCACTCACGTACTTGCATATTAAACAATAATCATAATGCAGATAAAAGGACAATCCTAAACACACTCATTAGGGATTCAGCCAGTGGTGTCATTCAAATGATTTAGGAACAGGAACTCACTTTTGAGTTCAAATTCAAATGTTGAAAAAAACAAACAAACAAAAAGCCATGGAGCCCGTTAGGATCCGGAACGCCCATTCTGGTCCGTTCCCCCTGAATGACATCACTGGATTCAGCCCCACTGAACACAGTGGAAATTACTTCTGAGTAGGCCTGCATAGTTTTGTGCTGCATTTATGTGCTGCACATGCCCACATGCACACACACAGCTTTAGAGAAAAAAAACTTCTGTTTTCTTTATAGCAAAGTTGTAAATTGCAATGATGGGCCATATCTGAAGCGTATAATACAGTGGTTCCCAAGCTGTGGGTCAGGACCCATTAGTGGGTTGTGATCTGATTTTTGTTGGTTGCCAAAGGGTGATGGAAATATCAGAAAACTAATTTCCTCAAGCCCTGAGGCTATTCAAAAATTACTGTAGCTGCTAATTAGCTGTGAAAAGCTCGGTTCCTGCAGTTTGCAAGGTAGTTGCTAACGGCCCTGCAGAGCTCCTGCAGTTTGCAAGCATGTGTAAATATATAGAGAGAAATGTTTGAGGATCTTTTTCTGGTTATTACTCATAAATTTAAAAAAAAATATTTCTTTTTAGATCTCCTTATTTTAAAGTCTGGTAAACCTAGGTGGGTCCTGAAAGAGTGTTGTTTTACAAAGTGAGTCCTGGAGCGAACTTTTTGTGGAACCACTGGTATAATACATTCATAAAAGACTAAACAGAGGTACAGGTAGATTATCGTTTATCTGGACATCAGGAATCTGGACTATTCTGAAAATCAGACATTTTTGTCCAAGACTTTTTTTTTAAACTGGAGGCACTGGAAGGTCTTGTGCTACAGTTACAGGTTGTGAGTTCTGTTCTTCTCTGTGGTATGTATGTGTACAGCACTGTTGAAAAATGTCAGAGGCCACCACACACTCATATGCGTAACAGTATAAAGAACAAGAGGAAGTATTTCTCAAATTTCTATATTCATGCAATTATTCTGAAATCCAGACAAATCTGAAATCCAGATACCATCACAATACAAGCTGTCCAAATAAGGAAAATTCCATCTGTATTATTGAAGAATATAGTTCTACCCTTAAAAACTATCATGGCTCTTTCCCTTAAAAAGGTCCCTGTGGCGGCACACCCCTGTGGGTTAGTATGAGGAGGGGTTGCCGAGCGGGATCGGCGTGCTGCGAGGGCCGCACGGATGCCAGATAAACGAGAAGTCAATGAGTATTCTCTAGAGATCCGGTTTAATCTCGTTAATGCCTTGACATTCATGGGTGCCACGTTACATCACGGGCATGCTTTCGCCCCTTTTTCCTTTTCCCTCCCCCCGAGAGTCTCAGCAGGATCGGCGACGGACCAAAGGAGGGGCTGCTGGGTTTGCTGGGTGAGCGGTGGCCCAGTTGACCCTGTGGTGGTGCCAGGCCAGATGGTCCAGGCGTCTTCGTCCCCAGCAGGTCTGGGTTGCTGTTCTCCTGGCGCCTCTTCCCAGTTGGCCAGGGAGCCAGATGGAGCGGGGGTCCCGCGGTAGATCTCCCTTACCCCTTCCTTGACACGTTGACCTGGGGGGCCGGCACACAGGGCAGTACCCTGAGTTTCCCACCCTTGAGCCGATCCTTGTCCCCAGAGCCTGGTGAAGGGTGGCCTTGGGAGGCTCTCCTCATCCCTGCGCCAGCACGCAGCCCACGAAGGAGAGCTTGAGACGCCCCAGAGAGCTCTCCCTCCCTCTGCTCCACTGAGCTGACAGGAGGCATGCCCTCCCTCCAGCCCTCCCGGGCTTCTTATGAATCCCCTGGCTGGTCAGGAGGGGCCCGCCCCTTCCGTCCCAGCAGGGAGGCCAAAATCTCATGAGATTTCGCCCTCCCAACTTCCTGGCCAGCCGGGAGGCCCAGCTCCCAGCCAGGACGAGCCGCGGCTCCTGAGCCTTCGCCCCGGAGGCCGTGGCTGCCGTGGCCAGGTGCGCAGTGCCGCGGCGGTGCAGCCAGGGCAGCTGAGGCTCTGCTGCTTTGCGCTGCCGCGGGAGCCCTTTCAGTGGCTGCGGAGCCTGGCCGAGCCTCCCAAGGCTTGGGGGTGGGCTCCCTTCACCCCCCGTCATCTGCCCGGTAAGCCCCACTCCTTCCTACATGGGCACCCAGGCGGGGGTGGGGGCGACAGTCCCCCATAGTGTCCAGTGCAAAATGCAAATTAAGCATGGCAGTAATTGACAGCTATCTGTGTTTTTGCACTGCACGTCCTTTCCTGGTTTTGGGGCTTCCTTCAACAGATCTGTAAATGTCTGTAAGAAAGGTGAATTGAACAAAGATGAAGGGATTGATAAACGGGGTGCACGGAGAGAGTAAAGTTGATATGTGCAGGGCAGTTTTAGTAGCACAGGTATACTGCAAATTACAGTACCTTTTTAAATATGACATGAGTTCAACTGTGTGGCTAACATATTTCCAATAAATTATGGTTTAATAAGACTACACATTTTATAATAATCCCCCCCCCAAAAAAACATGCCACCCCCCCCCCCGCAAAAAAAAGTAAAGAAAACCACATCTTCTCTATTGGAAATTATCCAACTACATCTTAACTTAGGCCCTTGGTGTTGTAAAAGTGCCTTAAGGCTCGTGCAATGCAGGTGGTAAGTTCTTACTGCCTGTGCTGCGGCACTGCTAGCCCCTTGCCTCCTGGAGGCAGTGACGTATCATTGGCGAGAGATAAAGTTACCCCTCGCTGGCGTTGCTGGGATTCTGGGTGGAGAATGAGTTCCAGGGCAGGGGGAAGGGTGGGGTGGCCTCACGAGGGGGTGGGACCCAGGGGTGGCTTCCACTGCCGGATCTTATCGCTGGTGATGGCCTGGGCAGCCCGACATGGGGCTACTTGAATCACTGCTGGCAAAATAGCAGGCAGTGAGCCGAGAAGCCCCATTGCGGGTGGTTGGGCTTTCCCCGGGGAAAGAGGACAAACATCCCCTTCTCATGGGGAGACTCCAGCAGCTGCCTCACTGCCGCTGGATGCAGCGGTAGCCTTTTGGGTACTACTGTGCCTGTGGTGGCCAGGCAGTTCTGGATTGGGCTCCTCATTAGCATACTTAGGTTAAAATGTTTTTCTTGGCTAAAAGGTACCCTTGAATGCTCCAAAAACTGGAGGGCAAATGGAAGAAGGAGAAAACCACTAGATTGGTGAACTTCATATTCATTCTCCCTCTAGTCATAGAGAATGCCAAAGCATCAATGGACACATAATAACATTCTTTCCACCCTAAAACCCGTGGACTAGCCCACAAACTTTACCCTTTAGAAATAGATATGTAAACTTATTGGAGAGCAGAATAAAATCACCTCCATGAGCAGAGGCAATTCTCAAGTCCCTGTGCTTCCCCCCCCCTTTTTGTGTGAGGGGAAAAGATTGAAAGCTTCTAAGCATGGTTTGCACAAACCAGTTTCCTGCTCTATCCAAATTAGGAAAACAAACCATTGTTATTTAAGCCAGGATCAGAGTTTCAGAAGAAGTCACAATTTACCAAATTCAAAGTCATTTATTTTTTCAAATTGCAACTAAGGGCACAATCCCAACCTGTCCTTGGGCTGGTGCATGTCACTTGCATGAGCCCAGCACTATCGCAAACATGCAGAGGCGGAGGAAGGGTGTAGCCTGGGGTGGCGCGAGCCATGGGCGCCAGCAGCGGTGGGACGCGGACTAACCTGCGCGCTGTCTGGCCCGCCCACCGTCCCTGGAGTCCGTTCCGCTCCAAAATGGAACTATTCCGGGCACAGGGAGGTGTGGCGTGGAGACGCACAGGGGCGGGGTAACGTGCTGGGGGGGGCGGTTTCGTCGCCCTGCCATGGGCGCACTCGGGGCTCTGTTCGTCCCTGCAAACATGCTGTAAGGCATTCTACATCAGCAAGGGGGGTGCTAGGCCGGGCAGGGAGCCACAGCGACTCAGGGACACCAAGAGAATGCCCTGTAAGCCAGTCCTGCACCAAGTTTGACTGATGCGGAGGCTTGGGGGTGGGTGGGCGAAGGCAGGAGGGAAGCGAAACAGGGTGGAAGGGCAGAGAATGGGCCAGCCAAGATAGTGGGGTGGAGTGTGGATCAGGCCAGTAGGCCAGGTCCTAACCCCTGTTCCCAGGCCGGCCAGCCTGCCTGCTCCAATACAGGTTAGGATTGGGCTGCTGAAGCTTTAAACATTCTTGCTAATGTAGTATAGGGGACAAGTTCATGAAGGCAAGGCTTGTGCCCCGTTGTTAGAATAACAGGAAACCATGGTTTTCACTGCTTCTGACTTGGGCCTGTGATTCTGTTGCTATTTCCTTATACTATTCCATGAACACAGCAATTCTTATTTCTATGCCCTTTCAACAATATCTTATGCTAACCTGTGGCAAATTTATGCTGCTTGCCTCCATTTTGTCTCCTAAATTCCTGAGACTACATTAGTTCAGTGTAGAGTTCAGTGTATACTATCTTTGCATTCAGCCACAAAGATAGTATGCAGCTATATATATTATGTCGAAGGCACAGTAATAGTGATACCTGAATGTCTTTCTTCCCATTTTTCCAAGAAGGCGGCTGGTGGCTGAGAAATCCATGTATTTTAAAATATATTTACAACTTCTATCAAAACACAATCTGCTTATAATTCCCCCTCCCAGAGATTGCTATTCTGTCCACCTGCTACAATGGTTTGTGCACATTCTTTATCTCCATTCAGCTAGAAAGAGCAATCTAACAACAATATTTTGTATGGTTAAAAAAATAATATGGCTTATTGAAAATGACATACATGCAAAAAAAAGATCATATAATTGAAAACAAGTGTGGGGAAAAAATCACATAGCATCTGGCATTGTAGCATTTGAATTATATAGTTCAACACATCTTTCTTTTAAGATTTTCAAGTAGAATGAAACTGAAATCATCATGTAGTACTCTCTGAAGTGGGCATTATGGAGCAGCTAGTAAATACCTTAGATATGAAGTGTTCTTTGGAGATTAACTTCTTCTGTCTTAATTCCAGTTATTGCTGCTGCCTAAACACAAACAGACACATAATGAAGATGGTAGTTTCACTGGAAAAACAACAGATTTCTTCTTGTAATTTCTTTAAATGTTTATAAAAATTATGTGCACAGTCAACCTGAATGTTTTAATGAAATAGGAGAAATGCCTCATGCGATGGCTTTTTTTTTTATTACAGCAGCAAACTTAACATGGATGAAGGTCTACTTTATAGGTTTATGATTAAACCTACGAATGGATCCCAGTATTCTGAGATGTGATGTAAATGTTCATAAACCTTTAAATACAAATAGTGCATCTCTGTGTTATTCACTGCATTCATGTGACACTGGAAGCATTTTCAGAAGAAAAAAAAAGAACGGTGGATAAAATGCACTGGAAACAATGCTTGATATGTGTCTTTGTATTTTAAAGTATTGAGTTATTTCATAAGCATTATGCTTAGGCCAGAAAGATAACTGAGAGCCGGCCTACATGCTACTTTATCTGCGAGTTGGCTGAGATGGCATTTCAATTACTCAAACCACCCCATGCAATTGAGGAAATCTGCTCATGGAGCATACATACCTTGCCCCCTTCCTTCATGCCTGGGTCTTTGTTTAATTGTGGTGGGGGGAGTCAACTATCCAAATCTCTCAACTACAGATAGTACTGATAGTGATAGTACTGCTTACAAGTTAAGGTTAAAAACAGTAATCCAGGCATGAGGGGAGCGGCCATAATATGAGTGCACCATGAATACACGAAAATTCATGGAGCTGGCTGGGAGATGGTTTCCCCAGCACTCAGCAGTACCAATATACACATATATATCTATATCCTGTGGGGCCAGGGAACTGCTAGCAGGTGCAGACCCAAGGAGACCTGTGTCACAGCCCAATCCTAAGTAAGGCCGACATAGTAAGGCCGACATAACAGGGCTGTATCCAAAAGCCCATTAGGAGGCAGCAGCAGCCACGTCCAGGACAAGGAGAGGTTTTCCCCTTGCACCTGCGTAAGCCCCAATCGCCCCTATGGGCTTGCTTGGATCTGCGCCTACTGTTTTGCAGGCGCAGAGGAATGTGGACAGAAGCGGCCCAAATTGGGGACCCCCTGGCTGGGGATAGGCTTTAGGATACGGCACTATGGCTGTCGTGCATCACTGCCCCTGTCGCCGCCCACTGCACTGCCCAGTTACACCCCCAGCACGCCTCTGGAACGCCCACATGGAGGCCCTGCACCGACCAAGCAACACCAACGCTTGACTGGCACAAGGCCGGCATTGCTGATGGTTGCAGTGGTGCTCAAGCGCTGGCACTGCTGCTTGCGCTGGTCCAGCGCCATAGTGCCGACGTGGACGTGCTTGACAGCATGTTTGCAACAGTGTTCAGCCGGTGCAAGAGCATAGCGCCTGTGCGACGGTGGTATAGGATTGCGCTTTCAGTCTCTGCAGCTTGGAGAGATAGGGATTTTGCAGCAGTGCCTGCCATCACTGCCACCAGTCCTTCCTGGGCCCAATCATCCCCATGGTCCGCCCTCCCTCCACCCAGTTCTGCCTTCTTCTGCCTTCCACTATCCTGAAAAGCATCCCCACCACTCAGTGGGGTTATTAATTGCTAGCTACTCCTTGCTGGCATCCTCCCAGCACAGCAGCCTAGTGCCGACTGCTACAGACCTCTCTGCCAGCACAGCATGCTCATTGCCAGTAGTGGCGATATGCCTTACAGAATACATTGGGGTTGCTGGGGCAGTGTCTAGGCCACTGGTGCTGTCCTGGTTTAGGATTGGGCCCTAAGGTATCACCTGAAGTGGCCCCCCGTGGTGACATTTCCCCACTCCCTATGATAAGTTTAGCCATCTTTATCACATGACCCCCCTTTCATGCAGAGCGTTATCCCATCAATTCCAGAACTCTCTAACACAGTGGTGCCACAAAGAGGGTATGGATGGTGCAGGCTGCAGTAATTGTAACCCTCAGGAGGGGGCCACACCACCTCACCATCCAAGCGTCCGTTCAGCTACCTTCAGCCCACTCTGGGCCACCCGCCTCATGCTCTCACCGATGAGAGCATGAAGCAACTGAGCCCAGAAGGGCCAAAAGGCAGAAAGTAAGGCGAGTGACTTGGCATCTGTGGGGGTTCTATTCCTAGAACTCCCCCCCCCCGATGCCAAAACCTCAGGAAAAACAAATCTGCGGGTCAGAGCACTCAATCCTCCCAATGCAACTCAACACTGTCAACCCACCCAGAGCAAAGGCCTTCGGAGGGCCTTAAAATGTCATTTCTGTTTTTTGGCGGGGAAACCGGAAGTGACATTTTAAGGCTCTCAGAAGGCTTTAGAAGGCATTCTGCAGGTCGGGGAGGCTGTGCATGTCCTCTCCGTTCCTCCAAATACCCTTCAGACATGACTGGAATATTGTTCAGAGGGTTCAAGTCAGGCCTCAATGTGTGGATGATGAGTCCTGACCTGTAATCAGAGTGAGCAACAAGAGTCATATAGAACATGAGTCTTGACTCACATACAACAGGTTGCCAGTAACAAATGATAATGGTAATAGCGGATACAGAACCTGTGGGGGTTCTGTTCATGGAACCCTTTTGGATACCAAAATCCATGGGTATTAAGCCCAAGGTTTTGAGGCCCATCCCTTGAACTACCCCCTTCCCAAATCACACAAGAAATTGTATTTTACCAACTTTTAGACATGACTTCTGTATGTTGGAAAGCACTGAATGTGAGAAGGGGGATGGAGAGTTGGTGGGTGTCAGGGTAGGCATTAATATATCCTTTGAAAACAGCATTTTCAAAGATTTTGGGAAGGGAAGGAACACCGAGAGTACCCAAATATGTCAGAGCACTTTCTAGCCTTTAGCTCATTTGAAGGCACTAATACCAATAGACTCTCTTCTTGTTCTTTACTATGTTAATGTTCATGCTTTTTTAAATTACTTTTTGAGTCCAAAGCACTGGCTATAGATTCCTTGATACCAGAATTTTATGAAGGCTGATAAAGAAACCTGTGTCTAGAGCATTAAAAACAAAATACTTGTTGCAAAGTGGAAGAAGAGGGAAACAAGAAAAGCTGACGGTATAAGCGTCTGTTACATTTCAGAAATTTAAATGTATAAACAAACAAAAACAGTATTTATATACCACTATGTGATAATAGTTCAAAAAGCAGTCAAAAAGCAGACAAAAATAATAATAAATGGTTCCCTGTCTTCCCAAAGTGCTTACAGTCTAAAAAAATGGAGAGCACCCCCAGCAATAGCTAAACATGCTAAATATGAGAGGAACACCACTTGAAAAAGCCTCTTGCCCAGTACTGTGAATCTGCACACTGGGGAGTGCAATTGCTGCATCAAGCCCTGCACTCACCATACACAGGCTTTTTTTTGCACAACTGCATTGTCACCCTGCGCGCATATATAAAACCTACAAAAATCTGTCCTCCATCACGTATGAACCTATTTATGCAGAGTTCGTACACTTATAGGCATATTTCAGATGCGCAAACACACATCAGTTGGGGATGATGACTTACAAATGCAATCTGCCTCCCTCTTATGCGCACTCAGAGTAGAGTGCATTTTTAAAATAAACATCAGAACACTGTGCTTATTGTCTCTGAACAAAAAGATTTTGCAGGTTTGCAAAAGAGGGAGGAGTGTACATGCCACAGGCAATGAGGCCTCTACAATACCACCTTCAACTGTCTGGAAAAAAACCCTTCATCTGTCTTCCACCTATTCATGAAGAATTTAGACTTCAGTTCTTCTCCAAATAAGATTTCCTTGTAAATATTTAAGTCTGTTTGAGACAGGGCCTCTGCTAGATGAAGATGCCAGATTAAACTAGGAACAAGAGGTAGGCAACCTAAGAATTTTCACAGGCCCACCCAAAAGTATTGTCTGCTTTTGCCCTGATGGTATTTTTTACACAACATGGAATCACTGTTCCACGTTTATGGACACATAAATCACTATTCTCCAGTTTGCTGCCTAAACTAGGAGGTAATACTGAGTCTGTCTCTTCGAGGAACTGAGTGTGTTTCATGAAAAGGTTTCAAAGGACTACTGAGATTTTAGATTAAAAACATAATTGAAGAGGCAAGCAGTATCATGAAAGACAGAACCACCTAAAAGAACGAAAAAAATTGAGAGTAATGCTGTAATCCTGGCTCCTAGGCAACCCACCATCAGCAAATCTGGGATGACGGATTTGTTTTGACTGCAGAACCATGCAGACAAATGGAGCAGACAGATGGTATGATGTGCATTCATGATACATGCCCTCGTATCAGAGTCTCGTCCATCTCTGAGGTTTTTTTATGTGTATAATAAGTGGGGCAGAACTTCAGTCCTAGTAACATACCGCGTGAACAGGCCACAAAGCTATCCTAATCAGGATGGAAGGCTCCCTTTCTAGTGTGAAGAAATCCAGAGAAGGTACCATGCTGAGGGATCTGAGGGGAAAAAAAGCCAACTTTTTTCAATGGTTCCCTTTTGTGCAGACGGAGCATATAGCCCTTAATAAATCTGCAGTGAGATAATATATCCAAGACAATTAAAGAAGGCTAGCTTTAGCCCTCTTTTCCCGCTCTGGGATTAAGTGCGGACATGACCAGAAAGGAGGGCATAAAAAGCTTAAAACATTTATGGAGGACATTTAACAGGGCCACTGTTTAGGCACAGATTATGGTGGTGGTTTGTCTGTCCTCACTGAAGGGAAAAGAATGCCTCCCACCCTTCTTTCCAAACTTCTTTTATCTGGGAGCCTGGCTGACCCAACAGAGAGAAACCAATGGCTTGTCAGCAAATGTGGCAAGCCTCGCTCTTTATAAAAGCTGCTGTTTATCCCACAGTGTAAAAAACAGCCAGCACATGAAGAGGACAAACAACCCCCCAGCCTTGACTGAGAACGCTTTCTTCTCCATCTCACTTCCCTCGCTTTGATAAGCATTCCTCATAATTTTTTAACAGACCCTGATGCAGTAGTGGGATCTAAATGATTTAGGAACAGGAACTCACTTCTGATTGGCACTTGTCGGGAACCCGGAACCAGCCATGGAGCCCATTAGGATCTGGAACGCCCGTTCTGGTCTGTTCCCCCTGAATGACATCACTGCCTTCGCCCCCCTAGGAATCCGGAGTCGCTCCCTTTAACCCTCTGAGTGCCAGCCAACCAAGAAGAAAAGCTCTTTGCAGAGGAATTGGGAGGGGGGAGGAGGGAGAGTGAAGTGGGCGGAGTCAGGCCTAATTTTAACTAGTGGAACTGAGTTCCCCCGCGTTCCCCCTCAATCCCACCACTGCCCTGATGCCAGTCGGTGCAAGGGAGGCTCCGTCCCGTTTTGGGACGGGGATTGGCGGGGGTCGGATATGGGTGGGTCCAGGATTTGGCTATACGGCCAAATCCTATACCCACTCGGGAGGTCGTGCGGCCCCAATTCGGGCCGTGCAGTCTCCTTGGATCTGCGCCTGCTGTTTAGCTGCAGCCTCCCCAACGGTAAGGGAGCGCATGTGCCCTTGCTGTTGGCTCCAGCCTCCCCTAAGCAGCACTGGATTTGGTGCTGGCTGGCCGGTCTTGCCAATCCAACGCTGTTTAGGATTGCACCCTCAATCACTCCATCATATGATTGAGTGGCATTCACTATGTGAGTAAAGCACATCATTCAGAGTGTTCCAGGGATGTCGGCAAATTCCGTGCAAGCCCAAATTTGTGATGGACTTTGAATTCAGACTCCACCCCCTTCAAAGAATCTAATACTGGCTTGTTTTGCTAAATACTATTGCACCAGCTGTTTAGGTAAGAAATACATGAAAATATTTTTAAAGTGTATCTAAATAAGGATTTGGGGGAAAATGATAGCATTTTTCAAAAAATCACTAAAATAGGAGTATTTCATGGAAAAGAGTGGAACAGGAATCAAAGGAATCTTTGTTGTTGTTTCTGGGTGGAGGACGATGGAACGGGGTGGATCAGGCCCAGGAGGGGGGAGGGATTAGCGGAGGCCTACTTGCACTTCCACCAGCTATACAGCTGGCAGAGAACCAAGCAGCCCCATAGGGCAGGCTATCCCTTTACCCCTCGGAGTCCTCCAGCCTCCTCCTAAACTGCACTGTATATAGCTCAGGCCATGCGGCCTGGTTGCGCCAGTACATGTTAGGATTGGGCGGTAAAGCTCCATTCATAGAATAACCTATATCATAATTTCCTGATCTGCAAATGAAAGTAACTCTTCCCTGTCTGTATAGAAGAATGGATTTTCATGGATTTCCCCTTAGCTCTGTAGCAATCAGCACCGTATACAGTGGGGGACATTCCCTTGGGGGATTTTTGACATGTGCAGCAGGGAAGTATGCTTTCTCCAGCTGCCTTCCACGTGTGTTCCTTAGTATACAAGCGCCCTGTTATTGTAGGTACTTATTTCCAGAAGGACACACTTGCCACTGAAGAGTTGTTTAGTGAACTTGAAGATGGTAATTGCATGCAAAGACCTTCAGAGGTCTAACAATCAGCTCAGCAACACAGGGGAAAACAGAGTTTAGGGTTGCAATCTGTGTGCATACGGAATGAGGAGTAAACATCAGAATAAGGGTGCAATCCAACCCAGCGCAGGAATGGCAAGGCCAGCCGGCCAGTGCCATATCCGACGCTGGGTAGGGGGAGGCTGGAGCCTCCCGCGGCAAGGGAGCGTGTGCTCCCTTACCATAGTGGAGGCTCCAGCCTCCCCTATGTGCTCCTTGGATCTGCACCCGCTAAAGAGCAGATGCAGATCAGAGGAGACCACACAGCCAGAATCGGGGCTGCGCAGCCTCGTTGACGGGCTTAGGATATGGCCATACAGCCACCACCCAAGCCCACCCAGGTCTTGCCCAAGTCCCGCCTCCTGCCAAACCCTGTCCTGATACTCGGTAGAGAAACCCTGGCGCCGACCGTCTTCGGTTGGCACAAGGGAGGCTTTCTGTCGGTGCTCTGAAGCTGATGCTGCGAGCAGTGTCGGCTTCAAAGCTTCAGCGCTGACGTGGGGGTGCTGCTTGGTGCCCGCGCACCGGCGCTCTGCACCTTGCGTTGATGCGATGACGTCGCGTCAATGCAAGGGGCACGCTTGGATTATGCTGTCAGTGAGATGAAAAGAAAACCAGCAGAGCAGGGGGGGAAATGTTCATAAGTTACTGAAGTTTTAAAAATGGGTGCAAATTATTTGTTCTTCTTGGTAGTTCTCTGTTCCTAGGCTAACTGACTAAGGAAGCCCAAATCTTTAATTTGCCTGCCTCTAACAGCTGCTTCTGATGCCACCACAAAAAGAGAAATTATAGCTTTCAAACCTTCATTTCATTCCTTTCATCTGTAATTCTCAAGTTCCAGTCTGTCTGTCTGACCACTTGGACCAGCTTTTTTTAAATTAGTGTATCTTTTTTTTCTTTCTTCTTTGGAAGGGGTTGAGATGGAAAGGAAGGGTCTTGAATATGCCCTGTGTGCTGTATACAGAAACAGTATATAGCCTTGGAAACTTTGATCACAAAGTTTTTTTTCTGCTGGGGAGATAAATTTGCATGCTGTGTGTAGCATAGCAACATTGGTAGTTGAGGGAAGAAGGCGGCTTATTCAGAGACGTAATCTGGGGTATATAGATTTTGGCATGGCTCTGCTTCAGTGGTTCATATTTTAGTCTCTCCTGTGTATCTTAATTTTATTTTAGTAATTTATATGGCAAGTTCTTCGGATAATGTATTTGGACCAGAATAGTGGCATGGATATGGGATAATCCACACCTCTTATTTTGTTCCTAATAATGATTGAAGTCTTTGCATTTGAAATGTGTGCTTGTTTTGCCCAATAGGCTCAATGTGCAAACTTTGTTAGTGGTTTTTACACATGAGATTTAGGCAAAGATTTATCACAGTTATTAGCAGCACTGTTTCCAGAGGGCTCAAGTCAAACTGCCCTTCATATATCTCCTTCTACCTTGGTAGGTCACAGGCAAGTCACCTTTTCACCACATGATGGCTATAGGCCTCAAAACCTTCTCAGGGATCAGCAGTGGACCTTTCTGAAGGCTTCGGGCCCTCAACAGCCTCCCAACAATGCCGACCCTTGATGTTGATCATTAGCCTCTGATCATTAGTCACAAGTAGATTCAAACTACAGACCATTCAAAAGCTGGGCGTGAGTATGGCATTTGAGCCATTCTAGCTTTTTGGAAAATCATGAGCGTTCTTGGTCCTCAGGAGCTTCAGGACATCTTTGTCTTGCTTCAGTGCTACACACTGTAAGTGGTCAACTTCTCTTCCCTTTCCCTATATTAACAGGGGGTCTCCAAACCCCAGCCTAGGGGCTAGATGGGGCCCTCAGAGCCTCTATTTGCCTGCAGCAAGCTTCTGGTCCCCTATGAGCCTCTGGCCATCCTGATCCTGCTGGCATGGGTTGAGCTCTCCAAGCTGTGGTCTGGTTGTGTGCAAAGAGAGTTCTAAAGGCCAGGGAGGCTACGTGCAACCTCCCGGTCCTCAGAATGCCTCCGGAAGGCTGAAAATGGACACTTCCTGGTTTTCCCACAGCCCAGAAGTGATGTTTTTAGGCCCTCTGAAAGATAGATTTCTCCAGTACATTTAAGTAAGATGCTTGTGGGGTTGGGGAATGGGAGTCCATTAAAATGTGTGCTATATTTCTGTGGTGTATGTTGGTGCTTGGAGGAATCCTGGAACTTTGAGCCCATTCATTGATTCATTGATTCATTGATTCATTCATTTAATTTTCATCACTCATGCAGTTATTTAAATAAATTTATTTATTTTTCCAGCCCTCGATATTGTGCCAGATATTTGATGTGGCCCTCCGGCTTCTGTGCTTAATTATGTGCTTAACAAAGTGCTTCTGTGCTTAATTATGGGGCAATTCACCTCATTTTGATTTGGAAATGGATTATTGTTATCAGTCAAGGATGTTACCTTGCATCATCCTTCTTTCATTTCGATGCTTCACGCTTTGCCCTGCAGAAAGCGGCAAGAGAGCCTTCAGTTCACAACAGAAACCGTGTGGAGGTCACTACAGTATGTCCAGGTAAACATTTAACAGGAAAATCCTAACCATGTTCACTCAGAACTATTTCCCACTGTATTCAGTGGGGCTTATTGTTCCCAGATAAGAGCTTATCAGATTGTAGCTCGAATAAGTTGGAAGCTTTGAGTCAGATCAATGTTGTTCTGCAGGTCCCACACAAGATTAGAATGTTTGCAATTCTTGAAACTTCAAATAGCAACAAATTAATCAAGCTATTAAGAACTACAAGCTTATTAATAGCTAGAACTAGTTCTTAATAGCTAGAACTAATAGAATAAAGAACTAGAAATCTAACATTCTAAAAAATCTGGTCTTTGTGCCAAATATCAGATTTGACATGCAATGAAGTAGATACAAAGTATCTACAGATGAATATATGCAAAAAGAACCAGATACACTAATTTTGTGAGGATCACTCCATTTTTTCTTCATCTCTAGAAGTTTGAAACAGTTCACATACACCACTTACTTGAATCATTTTCAAATAATCTAATGGTGGAACAGACTAATTTCTATACTGTACCTTGAAGAGCAGATTAATAATTGCTCCTCTTGAACAAATGCAGGAGATGCTAGACCAGCTACCTTGAGTCAAGTTTGTCGCTCATTTATCTCTCCCAATCCATCAGGTAACAAAATAAAAGGAAATTTAATGTAATTAGGAACACACACACACACACACACACACACACACACACACACACACACACA
>JAJKFI010000065.1:1193972-1206936 GCA_029204185.1 Lerista edwardsae
GATGATGATGATGATGATGATGATGATGATGATGATGATGATGATGATGATGATGCATTTCTAAATCTCACAGATACCTCCGAAAATTTCACCCTTTACGTGTTTCTTTTGTTGCCTGGTATGAAAACCATGGACCATTTTGAACAATTCCATCAATAGGCTCTGCTTACCATGTGCTCAAAATGAGGACACACACATCCCCCTCTCACCCACATAACACACTGTTTCACCCCTCATAATCACATGGGAGAGGAGAAGATTTGTATTGTCCCAAATATGGTTAAATGCTGCTTCAAATTAGCATTCAAACCACATGATTGGGGCACTTCAGATATTCTGTCACCCCATGCGAGAATGAGGGGCAGAATGGCTTGCTAGAGGAGGGTGTCAGGGGCACCTGGGTGGGTTGGCACCTGGGTGGGGCTGGCATTGTTTTGGAACCAGTCCAATGATAGTTCAATATTCCATGTGAGATGCAGTAATTTTTATGACTTGCACAAAGTCATTGTTTCCGTATTACTTCAGCAAGATTTTAATTAAAAAAAATCCCAAGGAGCACACATATTTTCAGCTGCTTCAAATTGTAACAAGTACCTCCTTTTAGAACCAAGACTGACACCACAAATTGAAGATTTACTTAGAAGTAACCCCACTGTGTTCATTGGGGCTTACTCTCAGGAAAGCATGCATAAGATTACAGCCTGAGATGCTTAATTAGACTCACTTCTACCGTTGGTTGTTCCAGGTAACACTGTCATGTTTTAAAAATTTCATAATATATTCATTATAATGCAATAAATTATAATGCAATGCCATTGTTATGAAATCTGTCAGTGAAAGGACTTGGGGCCCAATTCATGTATATACACTTACTTGAATTCTGATTTGATAACAAAAAATAAATGCTTGTGAATGCTTTAGAGATGGCAATGTTCCTGTAAATCTGCAACAAAATCAGTTCTTGTGTTATTCAAGCTTCCACTTATTAGAAATTATGTTTAATATGGTGGCTTCTGAAATTAAACTAACAGACAGCTATTAAATGGGGTCAATGACATAACTGTTGCCATTCTAAACTGACTTGCATCTCATCCGATGCACATTTATGCAAATTTATCTCACTGATTTCAACTGAGCTTACTGTACTTTCTTGAAAGTGTGTTTTTACTGACAATCTTGGAACAGTAATGTGATAGGATAACATGCAACTTCCATGGAACTTCATGGCCCTACTTCTTAGATTTCTGAGAATCTTAACTTTTCATTTTGGGGCTCATGTTATCACTGTTCAAAATGAGAGAATCAAGAAGTCTGACATGAGGCAGGGATATATTTAGCTTTTGGATGCGAGGCAATTAAAAAAAAGCCAGCCTGCACTAAAGTTGGGGAACATACAAAGCAAATTGAATATGGAATGAGAATTGTGCATAATGGGATTGTTTGAATGAACCATCCCTCATTTGACTAGGCACCTGGTGCAAGAGGTGAGAGACTAGCATGCCTACAGTCCTGTCCCATTGATAGAACTGAAAAGTTTTCTGTTCAGAATAGAAACAGAACGAGCCCTAGACAATGCTGGAGAGAGGAAGTGCAACTGTATCCAGCAGTGGCCACCCTTCTCCTTTGTTGTCCAGTTCCAGCCTCATTTCCCTTGAAATTCCTACATTGTGATTCTTGCCCATTTTGTCTGTGAGGCGCTCTCTACTATACTAGATTGCACTAAGCCCATTTTCGACCAGTGTTGCGCTGGAGTTTGCATTTCTACCAATGTTGCTCTAATGCATCATTTGGTAGAAAATTTGAGGTTGCAATCCTATGCACACCTACCTGGGAGTAAGACCAATTACACATAGTGGCACTCACTTCTGACTAAGCATGCATAGACGTGTACTGTAAGATACTGTACTGTACGATACTGATACGTGTACTGTACTGTAGTGTACGTGTCCTGTAGCTCCAGTAATGGATCCACACCAAACCACGGCGGTTGCTTCGTGCTGGCACTCAATACGGAGATATGAGAAAACTACAAGGGAGCACCTAACATGTATGCTCAAACTTGCACTTCTGAACAATGAAATCGGCAAGTAATCCGCATAAAATCAATGAGACAACGCTGAACATTTACATAGTTTTCAAAGATACCACAAGCAGAGCCGAGAATGTTTAAAGTTCAAAAATAAGGGACTGCTGCTTAGCAATAGGCAAATGACTAAAGAAATTGTGCAAACTGGCTAAAAAACCTTTTTGCTGAGATGGAGAATGATGTTCCCCTTTCTGTAAAGGGGACTGCCTGCAACCAGTAGAACAGTTCCTTTATATACATCCTTTCTATTCTGTAATCTAGCATTTTCAACACAGAAGATACATCCTTTTCACAATGGTATAAGTATGCAGTAGATTGCGGATCATCTGGAACTTTGAGTGTGAGTGCAAGGGTGTGTATTTCGATAGACCTAGCTGTAAGATCAGGGTATCACCAGAAAGGGGTGGTGAATGGGTCTGAACTGCATAGTAGTTCACATGTATAAACCCTGGTTCACACTAGTCACTAGTCAACATTTATTCTGTATGCAGTGAGGAAGGAATGTTCCCATGCTCCTTTGCCTGTGCATTTTGCAAGAGCAACACCAATTGTTATAAAACGAGGCAAAATTCTGTGGCAATTCAAGGATCTACAAATACTCTTTGCCCTCCTGGCATCAAGGAACTTTGCTAGTTTTAACTAAATTCTTTCTGCTGTCTGCAAAGTTTTATGACAGTAGGAACATCCACATTTGTCTTGAAACTTCACTTCAGTAGAAATTCAAAGGCTAATACAGTCTATGGAATCACTTGTCAAGAAGACCTGCCTTCAGCTGGCCACAGACTTCGGAGGTCTACGTGTGTCATGATTTTTTTCCTTCCTGCTTTGCCCTACCTGGCAATGGTGGCCCAGGACATTTTGGTGTTTGAGGCCAAAAATCCAAATAGCAGGCCACTTTACAAGATTACCATGGGTATGTACTTTTCTCTGAAGCACCCAGAAATATGGTGCCTGCTATTTGGAATATGTACGACTCAATAGATCACCCTTGAAACAATCCCAAGATCTAGCAAATCAAGCACTAGGATGACCACCCAAATGAAATACAGATCTATTCTTCTTCACAATTTGCTTAGGTGGAAAAAAAGGAATAGTTTTGGAACTTTGCATATGTTATCTTCTTCCAACATACACAAGAAAAAAGAAGTACCAAAGCAACATAAAAAGTGGACTAGGGCTGATGGGAACAGAAAAGCAAAACAGAACCAGTATAGACCCTAATAACCAAATCCTTCCTGCAGATGCAGCTGCACCAATGGAATGAGTGCTGTATCCTGCAAGGGGGGGGGCAGTCTGGAGGCCTCCTCAAAGTAAGAGAATTTTTGTTTACTTACCCCAGGGCAATGCTTCCCCTATGGATCTCCTCAGATCTAAACCGGCTATTTAATTTTGTTGGTGCAAGTTCAAGGAGAGTTAGGGAGAGGAGACAGGGAATGGGGCTAAGGTTTGGTGCAAGCCAATGCTACTGAGATCCACCCCTTCCTTTTCTCACTCTGCCTCCTGTCTTCCCTCCTCACCCAGAAACTCCTCCATTCCACCGCCTGACACTCCTCAGCCCCTGCTTGCCTTCACTACTGGAGGAAATTGGCAGTGGTAGCAGGCCTCCAGCATTGCCTGATTTGCAGGGCAGACCCACCATTTGCATGAGCCACCCTTTGCATGAGCAAAACTGTGTTCCACTGTTGTAAAGGGCAACCTAGTCCTAGTTCAATCCTAAACACTTTCCTGGGAGAAAGGACCCAATCCTACCTACCTTTCCAGCGCTGATGCAGCTGTGCCAACAGAGCATGCACTGCATCTTGTGCTGTAGAAGTCACAAGACTTCCCCAAGGTAAGGGACCACGTGTTACCATCGATGCTGGAAAGTTGAATAGGATTGGGCCTTTAGGCTCACTGAACACAACGGGACTTACTTCTGAGTAGACATGCATAGGCTTGCATTTGCATAAACACGCCTGTGAAAAGGAATTACTGAATAAGGACACTCTTTTAAATGTACAGCCAGTTTCTCCAAATGTATCTGAAATCTTTATGCTATTTTTTTTTTCTGGCTGATGTTCCTGCAGCACACTTGCCTTATTGAGAAGGAGATATACATTTCCATTTTCTGCTACTGGTAGCAAAGTGATAGATCTCTAGGTGGTGTCCTTTGAAATTATTTTCTGAAGACCTTGCATGGATTCTAATAAATACAATGCATTCATAAACTTGCCCTATCAGTTCCATCAAAGAAAACGGATGACCTCAGGACTACTGAGGACTACTGATTAGAACAGATCTTATTTCTGGCTCAATGGAAAATAGCGCAAGTCAATCATGCCCTATTTATTTATTTATTTGATTTCTACCCCGCCTTTCTGCCCGAAGGCACACAAGGCGGCTTACAACAATTAAAGGCAATACAAGCCACAATATATACAATTAAAACATATTAAAAACAATATTAAAAACAGCTAAACAAAACTAGTTAAAAATTTAAACAAGCCCCGTGGATTGAAAGATGTAAAAAATACCAGCCTGCCTGTCAACATTTAAAAGCTTGTTGGAATAAAAAGGTCTTCAACCCCTGCCGGAATGTTGCCAAAGAGGGAGCAGTTCTTAATTCTAAGGGGAGGGCATTCCAAAGTTGGGGGGGCCACCACCAAGAAGGCCCTATTCCTGGCCTATTTAAACAAATGTGTGATGTGGTCAAGATTACCATGTGTATGTACTTTTCTCTGAAGCACCCAGAATATGGTGCCGATTTTGGCCAGCAGTACACAGTTGCAAAGAATATGTGCTAAGGAAAATTAAAAACTGGAGTTGTAGGTCCCTTTTTCAGATAACATAAGGCTTCTGTGCTTAAATAACACTTGGCACTACATCCTCTGCTAAAAATAACATATGTTTCATTCAATTGTCCATGTTTCATCAACAGTTATATTCCAGTTTTGTAAATGGTTCTGTTCATGGCCACATGAACCAACCTATGCCCACAAATACCAGTTTCCAAATCTGGGCTGTCCTGCAATCCAGACTGTGGTTGATGTCTGTTATAAGAGACTGAAAAGTAGCATCCTACATTTCTAAAAAGAGATTTGGTCATGTTACCCCCTCCTGGCTTATAACATTTTATCACAGCTTCCTGCTCAACAAATTGATTTTGTTTAGAGAAATCTCATGATCGCCTTCTTTTATAGTTAGTCCCATGCATCGACAATAACTGATTTGCTGGCTCAAACACAGGCTAAGATGGGTAGTTCACACTAGCCAAGGAGGGGGGCTTAGTAAGCCAAACAGCGGCAAATCTACTGCACTGTGTTCAAAAAGATTAATGTGCCAGGAATGCTAAGCTTTGTTTACAATGTCTTGTAAGAACAAGACATTGTTCATTGAACAATAAACAACCTCACAAAAGATTGACATAACTTGGCAAATTTTGAGTTCTGCAGCATACTTAAAACTTTTGCTTTGCTAAACTTGAAGGCATCTTACAGCAATACTTTACAATTATTAAATTCAATGGCTATACGTGAACTTTTGATGAAAAGAACACATTTAAATGATGAATAGCTGAACAGTAAGGTAAATATAGTGTGAGCCACTAGTGTAGAATGGCATCTTCCCAAGGATGTTTCCCATCTCTCAGTTGTAACGGCAAACATCACTTACTGTCATCATGGAGTCAGTTTCTCTGGTTTCACCATACCAGTGGTCATAATGAAATAGATCAGAGAACCTCACTACAGCTAGTTCTCACTAATGGGAGATGAGGTAGTGAGGGTGAACCTACGGCATGCCTGTCAAAGGTGACACACCATGACATTTTAGGTAACATGCCAGTGTTTACCAACACCCGACAACAACTTAGCTATTCTCCATGCCTGATTTACCAAAGAACGAACAAAAATACAAGAGATATGCAACCCTGCACCCAGGGTTGGCTTTAACCCGATTTTCCAATTGCACCAAATTGGGCCCCACCCCTGATACGGCCTCACGTTAGGATTGTAGCATGAGATCATCAATGGCTGGCCCTTCCAGCATATCACTTGCCTGACCTGGGGTCTGCCATAGAAACTATTAAAATCCATGGCACACACTCAGTTTCCCCCTCCCCTTCACTTTTGCGCTCTCCTACTCTCTCCTGCACATGCATTTGCAGATCTGGCCAGCAAATGTTGCTGCTGCCAACTTACCAGAGGCTTCCCACCTCTTCTTGTAGTTATCCCCCCCCCCTCGCTATTCAGTCCCACTAAGCAAAGAAAACTGGTATGTAGAAGGAGGGAGACAAACTGCGCACGATGAAAGGGAGATGGGTAATTCCTCTGTTCCCTTTCCATCATGGACATTCAGAAGGTTGGCAGCAGCAGACATGGTGGGAGGAGGGTAGCTTGGTTCCAGGTGCTGGGGGATTGGGGTGGAAGAAGCTAAGGGTGGGGGGGGGGGCTGCACAAAACTCACAACTTGACTCAGAGCACTCGGCCCTGGAGTTAGGCCGGCACAGTTAGGTCAGCAAAGTTTGGCCAGCACAAGGGCCACCATAAAGCGTTTTTGGACCACTCTCAGAGTCAGGGAGGATGGCGCACATCTTTGTGCTGGCCTCTCTGACTCTGACAATGGTCCAAACATATGTTACGGTGTCCTTTTTGCTGGCCAAACTTTGCTGGCTTAGTGTATGCCAGCCTAACTCAGTTTAGGATTGCACTCTGAGTCAGGGTAGATGGCATGCATCTGTGTGCTGACCTCTCTGACTTCCATCTGCTGCTGCTGTCTGCTGCTGCTGTCTGAACACCATGAGGATATTATGTGGTTTTGGGGTGACACAAAATTGACAGGAGAAAAAAAAGTAAGCAAGCACCCACAAACACTAATATAAAGAGAGAGGACTTGAGTCAAATTCAAGTCATGAGTCTTTTCCGAATCACTGGTCAACACACCATGAAAAACAGGCATTTTTACAACTCTGAGTGTCATGCCCCCATCCCTGCAGGTCACCCATAACATCCTACCACAAGGTGCTCTGCTTCACTGGTTTATGACTGGGTGCAGACACATGTTATAATTCTCCCCACTTGACAAAGTAATACAGAGAGACCAACTAAGCAATGCACTTCATGCAACCTGTGATGAACTACAACGTAAGCTCTGTCCACCTTTTGTGAGGCCAGGTTTGCATGGTGTCTCTCTTGCATCTGGCAAGGACATACTTGAAGGTCTCTTTGGCTAGATAGAGCAAGACTTGCAGAATAGGATTTGAGAGGACTCTGCTTCTATGGAGGGATTAGATTCCACATTTTTCATGTGTGAAAGCTTTGGGTCACTGGGTGCTAGAGGAAATATTTGGATGAGGGGTAGGCACATTCTAGGACTCTTTCACTGGGTGTTTTTGGAAACTGCAAATCATCCTAAAATTTGCTTGATCTGCCAAGAATTTCTTGTATTCTTGTATCATGATCTGATACTTGATTATGGGAAATCTGTGGAATTAGATGGGCAGTAGCTCGTGACATGGACTGCTTAATCCCCCTTTCCCTGACCCATTTCTGTGCTCCATCATCTTCTCTCCATTTTCACCTGCCCAAAGAAAAACCTCCCGAATTCTGGGAATCCAAATCTCAGTTTGAAAATGAATTATTCAGACTCAGTAAGTATATGTAAATTTACTTTATCTGCATAATTTATTGCCAGCACACGTTTTGAGTTTCCTTGTTGCACTTCTTGAAAACAAAAAAACAAAAAAAATTGGCACAGAGCTCACACAGCCTGGAGAAGAGGATTACTTTGTATTCCATGGAACTCAAGACTTTCCATTCAATCTTCTTCATATAAGTTATCATACCACTAAACTGTCTCTTTGCAGCTATTTTGTTGAGCATGAAGTATACAATTCCCATCTTCCTAAGAATATTCTTCCCTGCATTTTGCCTCTGAAGCTATGGACATCTTGCCAGCTTTCTATTCTTCTCACTGGTGTTTTACACATGAAGTCTATTTTCCTCAAGCAAATGGGATCTTTGTGTCTTTGTCTCCTTTGCTAGCTTTCAGGCATGTTTTGGCAGGAGCTTGACTGTCGAGGCACTGGAAGGCAGGGAGGGGGAGGGACCGCGCAGTCATTTGTCAGCTTTTCCCGCATCTGTAATTTTTTGTCCACTCAGCAGTACTAGAGGGGCTTAGAAAAGGGGAGCTCTCATAGCTGCAGAGAGTCAAAAGCTCTTAAAACAACTGCCAGACAGTAACAGTCAAAGCAGGGAGGGGAGTGGGCTGGGTTTGGAAGAAAATCCACAAAGTGAACTGTAGACAAATGCATGCTTTCTTACAGATTGCAGTGGGCAAAGTTGCTGTTTTCAGATGCTCCCTCCTTTTTTTTTTTTTTTTTTTTGAGATTTAGAACATGTCCCCCAACTCATTTATTAAAACAATTTTGCAAATAATTGTTGGACTCAAACATTCTCTTATTTTCCTCAGTAAAGGGACCCCTACTGGGGTAAGCTGCTGTTTTTTCTTCTCATTCCAAAAGCCTCCTCGACAATCTGGGAATTTTTAGAAAAACATTAAGCGATGTCAAAATGTCTCACAAAACTGAAAAGAAATCAGAAATTTAGTTTTGTACTGGGACGCTTTCTTGTCCTGCTACACAAGCAAGCCTATTTTCTAATATTTTATGACCCAGGAATGTGCTCTTTTACCATTTCTGTAGGCTGTTGAGATCTGAGCTCCTACTGTGAGCCCTTAATTAATCAGTCTGACAAGCCAAGGAAGTATCCAACTATGTAAGAAATTATTACTGCAGTGACTAATAAGAGGGGTAGGAGTTGCAATGATATTTTGTGGCATGAAATAACGAGTCTTTATGCTGTTTATGCTAAAATACATTGTTATCTCAATCTCTGGGTTAGCAGAAACATGAAAGAGCTCATCAATACTTTCCTCGAAAAGTCTAGACAGGAGTTAAAAGAGCCCCTTCTCCAGTCTGAAAGGATCCTGTTTCCCATAATTAATAACAGGAAGCAAGTAAACAAAATTTTACTGACAAATGAAATGACAACAGTAATATGCGTTGAGAAACATTAGATCCCGCCTGAGCAATGCAGTTTAGATCTGCTAGTATTAAGTGTATAGGAACAGGTTACTCTGCAAATGTATTAAAAGTCTCCCCAAGTCTAATGTGATAACAGAAGATTTGGGGTTTAATGATAAAGATAATGCATTTTAATGACTTGAAAATTCTTGACTTTTTAGAAACTCCAAGTTGTCGTAATCCATGCACATATCCCTCTTTGTAATTATTTAAAATCCACTGAATTGCAAAGAAGATTTTCATGTTTGTTTATTGAAAAGCAACCAGAAGGCATTCTAGATATTTCCTGGGACAAAGATGTATAAAGATATAAGAGCAACAGCTCAAAATCTGTTTTTATTCCTGGTTGAAAAATGTTTGACACAGAAGTTGCACATGTTTTAAAACATGAAAAAGTAAAATTGAATTACACTATTGTGAATATCCAGGAAGTCCAAGCTAGTTGTACAATGCCTTTTTTGTATGGTGGGTTACACAGTGCACTTTGATCTTTTAAATCATAGTGATGCAGCTCTTAACTTGTCTCACCGCGCAGACAGTTTGCTGGTAATCCAATGATGCACTGATGAATGTTTTCAGTCAACCTGTCATGGATTGTCTAGTGATCTCACTGCTCAGGTCTTATATTATACACAAACATCAGATCCTATGGTAAATCTGTTCCTAGACCATGCCACTTTAGATTGCAGGAGGGGGGCACATTTATGGAGCCTTCTTTGTGTAAAAAAAACCCCAACCCTCCCTGCGCAGTTCCTAATAGTATGCCAAGGAAACTGGGAGGCATTTTATAATCTGGAAAAACATTCAGAGTGCAATTCTAACCTGGAGTTAGGCCACAGTTCGGCCAGCAAGGTCTGGCTGGCACAAGGGCCACCATAAAGCGCGTTTGGACACTCTCAGAGTCAGGGAAGATGGTGCATGTCTGTGCCAGCTTCCAAGAGTGGTCCAAACATGCTTTATCGTGCCCCTTGTGCTGGCCTAACTCCAGGTTAGGATTGCGCCCTCAATCACATTATTTTACCCATTTTCAATTTAAAGAGTCCACGCAATGTGGACACAATCGTTTCAACTTTTCACTTTTTTTTTTTTGCAAATGCCGCTATTCCAAACACCACCTTTTGTGGTTGCCATCGCTACTACCAGAAATGGCAACTGTGCACAGTAGTGGATTATATGCTCCAGAATTGGGGCAGAACTCTGCATCCTCCGTTTTCACAGCATGCATTTTGTAAAGGGCCAGACAACTGCATAATCAGGACTTGCCCATTGCTGCAACACTGTCCTAGTCATCTCTACATCCAGTTGGGTCAGGCTGGGAAGTTGGCAGAGCTACATGGTCACCATGGCAGTGAGCATGGCAAGCACTTTCAGCAATCCCATGAAGTACCACAAGTGGTATCAGTACCACTGGTTGAAAAGCACTGATGTAGATTGCCTGTAGGTTTAGCATCCTATAATTGCTTCACAATACTTGCATCAGTCACTGTACAAAAGGTGCTGTGTCTACATTTTACCTCGCCAAAAAATGGGGAGGGAGGGGGGTGTTGAACTACATTCTTCTGATCTAACCAACACAAAGTGTAGATGTTTAGAAACAACATTCATTGCTGTAGTAACGCCATGCAATTGCCTTGGTTTTGCACTGGGATAACTAAGATCAGAACTGGGGTCAAACAATTTCCTTTCTTGATGTATCCTGCTTGCAGAAAGGCCAGCATTTATGGAAATCGAAGTCACCTACATGAAGGCAAGCCACAGAAGTATATGGCTAATATTAGTTGGGTGAATGGGGTTTGGCTTATTGAATTATGGTTCAATCTACTCTCATGTCTCCTATACAAATTATATTGTACACTATGCACTATATGTTGTCTGGGCAGCGACCTTGAAAACAAACAACGGGAATGAGGTTTTCACCGGTTCTTAAATGTACGAAGCTGTATTCCTAGATCATTTTTAGGACTGGCCACTAAGTTGTTTGTGACTACAACTAAATTGTAAATTTCTTTCCTACTCTTCTTATACGTAAGGAAGATAGAGTTAATACTGACAAGACAGATAAAAATAACCATTTCCCTCATCTCCTTTGTACATGTGAGATTAACAGCTAAACAGTACATGAGTATGGAAATGAATACTAAGTCACAACCGCTTTGTAAAGCATCTTGGAAGGAATGCCACTGATTTGAAGGATATGTATGAGTAGCTGTCAGGGCTGAGGCATAGGCAGCTGTCAAGGGGGATCCAGAAGTCTTGTCAGGGGTCAGACCAAGTCAGAGTCAGGTAAGTCTATCCTTGTCCAGGCAAAGTCCTGGTCTAGAAAGGACACTGGAGAGAGCCAAAGGCCAACATAGGTGAATGAGGCAACTTCAGTCCTTGGGTATCTTTCCCAGCCCAGGGATATATCATTCTAATGGTTCACCAAACGGGTAGTTGCGCAGGGAACTGTGGGTTCCTAGTCCTAACAAAATGTTAGCTGAATGTCCTGCCTCTCTAGTAACAGCTTCTGTTGAAATCTCTCTGCCTTTTGCTGGCTATATCCCATCTCTGTGCTCAACGATTCATAAAGGGCCTGAATATCTCAGTGAGTAAAAGCAGTTAACTAGAGATCTAAAGATCACAGGTTCAAATCCCCACCAGTTAATATTATATTTGGAAAAATAAAAAAGGGGGCAAGTTGCAAAAGGCAGGAACCAGGATGCAATGCAAAACCAATTTGAATGCATGGGGAACCCATACTGAATGGAGGCCCAACCCACGTGGAGAGGGCAGCAGCAAAGACGACAACAAAGAGCTAATGAAGCTTAGAAATAAAGGCACGTAAATGGGATTTGTCCGCAACTGGTGCCCCGTCCCGGCATGTAGTCAGGTGCAGCTGCTAACTGCTGCACTCATATAGCTACGCCTCTGGCTGGCAGAGCCAGTTGGTGCTGGTGGGAGACGTGGAGGAGCATGTGGCGGTAAGTTTCCCCACCAAGCAGCAGGGAAATGTTTCTGTGCAGGGAAGAGAGGGCAGAAAAGGCAAGGAGGTGGCAAAACTGGGCAGGGGGAGGATGGAGGGCGGTGTAGGTCTGGGAGTGGGCAGGGACAGCAGCAGAGACTGTCATAAAATTCTATCCCCTTTCCCAAGCCGCAGAGCCCAACACAGACTCTTTGGTTCTGCACCAGCCAAACATTTTTAGGACTGGCCACTAAGTTGTTTTTAGCTCTTAGTAGACCCATCAAAGCTCTACATGGGGTAAGGGAACTGATGTCTCCTCAAGGTAAGGGAATGATTATGTAATGCAGAAAACACTTCCTGTTTCCAGTAAATTATTTTCTCTCTGATTATTTGTGTGGTTGTCATTTTTAATTAATCAGAGAGAAAATAATTTACCGGAAACAGGAAACAGTTATTGCTGTATTCTGTGGGGCCAGTGAGGCAGCCGGAGGTCTGCCTTACTTCATCTCGAGCCCCAGCCTGTCCAATAGAGCTACTCAGATCTGGACCAGCTCAAATGCTGATGCAGAAATAAGTAGCCCTAGGTAGGCATTCAGGCTTGGGACAGGGTAGGATGCGGTTGAGGCCTCCTCAATCATATCCGCCCCCTCCTGAGCCTGACTCAACCTCCTCCACATCCTCCCCTCACCAAAAAAACACCCACTCCCCACTCTCTTTCTACCCTTCCCCACCTCCTTGCTGCCTGGTGATTTAGCATTGGCTGAAACGTGTTTTACAGAATGTTTGCAATCATGCACATGCCTATCCTGTTGGCAGGAGCCAACATAGGATTGCTCTCTCTCTCTCTCTCTCTCTCTCTCTCTCTCTCTCTCTCTCT
>JAJKFI010000065.1:1215778-1236930 GCA_029204185.1 Lerista edwardsae
AATAAATAAATAAATAAATAAATAAATAAATAAATAAATAAATAAATAAATACTTGGACTCCAAAGCTGTAGACAGTTAATAAATAAGAATGAGCCTCCCTCAGAGGAGTCTAACCTATGCTTATGCGTACAGAACCGGGTTTTTCTCCTGATTGGAAGGTTGTTCATACAGATATGCAACCAACAGCCACCTTGACAGGCAAGTCATTTTGCTGTGGCTGCAATGGATATGAACAAATTACATAACACTGGGATTGATTAGCAGGAGACAAGGCCTGAGAAGTGAATTATCAGAGAGGCAGCTGTCTCTGGGTGAGCATTTTTGACTCATTTGTGTTTTTAATCATATTACTTTCAGCACATGCATGTATCACAACCCCAGGGATGTGTGGTCAGGAAAGGCAGATTTCCCCCTATCCTGCTCCAATGAAAATAGCCTCATGTGCTATTGAAAGCAGCCTCATGTATAGGGAGAGATTAGAGCTTGAAGCAGCAACAGCTCAGTCTCTCCTGTGATTGCACATATGCTCCACCCAGTTTATGAGCTGAGCTGCCATTGCCACAAGCTTTAGGACACAATCCTACCCAGCGCTGGAATGGCATGGCTGGCCGGCCAGCGCCATATCCAACTCTGGGTGGGGAGAGGCTGGAGCCTCCCGCGGCAAGGGAGTGTGCGCTCCCTTATCATAGGGTAAGCCTCCCCTATGCGCCCCTTGGATCTGCGCCTGTCAGCCTGACAGCTTGAGTGCCAATGCGGGGATGGCGATTGGTGCCCCCGCGTTGGTGCTCCACCCATTGCGTCGACACTATGACACAGCGTCAACGCAAGGGGCACAATAGGATTGCGGTGTTAGTCCCTTACAACAGCACATCCACAGCATGTTGAAGGCATGAGTGAAATGCAGCAATCTTTGGTATGGAATTCAGCACTAACATGCAGCAATGCAGCACACACAGATGAATCAATAATATCAATACAAGGATACACGCTAGTCATGGGATCACAGAGGCAAGCGTATTAGTTATCTGAACACATTTGTAGATAGAAGAAACGGGAAGTGCCAATCGCCCAGAATAGGCCTAATGAGACACAAGACAGGGAGTTTGGGTTAAACAGATCGCACATAAATATGATCAAATGCAAATATGCTGTGGCGGCAAACTATCCTCATATTCCTTCCCTATATTGTTTGGGGTGGGGGGTATCTAAGAGAAGAAAAGAAGCAACTGTTCCAGTCCTCCTTTCTGGCGTTCTCACCCTGACTCGAAGCTATAGGTCACCTACCTACATACCCAGTCTGTCTATGTCAACCTTGTAAGGAGTCGAGGAAGCTCTGAACCCACCCACCCCAAGTAGAGAAACTTGGGAGGACTGAGTAAGCACCCCTGAACCACTAGAGACCCTTTGCTTGAACCTTCACCCCGTAAGATACTACCCTTTTGCCACTTTGCCTAGTGCAGGGGATAAGGCATATGCTTGTGGGAGTGGGCATATTTTCAAGCAATAACTGCCGCCAGAGAAAAGCAACTTAAATAGACCCTAGTCTAAATCCACCAAAAGACAGGCTCTCAGGGCACAATCCTAAAATGAATTAGGCCAGCATAAGCTAAGCCAGCAAAGTTTGGCCAGCACAAGGGACACTGTAAAATATGTTTGGACCACTCTTGGGGTCAGAGAGGCCAGCAAACAGATGTGAGCCATCCTCCCTGACCCTGAAAGTCGTCCAAACATGCTTTATGATGGCCCTTGTGCTGTCGAACTTTGCTGGCTTAGTTTATGCCAGGCAAACTCCAGTTTAGGATTGCGCTCTCAGTCCAGCAAGATACTGCTCTCCCACTTGCACAGTAATATTTCTGAGCTCTACTGAATCTGCCAGGTGCAACATTTGATGCAAATGGCCATAAGAACATAAGAATCTGCCAAAAGCCCATCTAATCCAGCTACCTGTATCTCACAGCAGCCCACAGGTGTCCCAGGGAGCGCATGAGACAACAAGATGCTTGTATCCTGTTGCCACTCTCTTGCACCTGGCACTCTGAAGTAGCCTACTACTAATGTAAGGAGGTTGCACAACCCATCATGGCCTATAGCCCATATAGACTTTTCTTCCAGAAATCCATCCAGTCCCCTTTTAAAGGCATCTAGGCCAGATGCCATCACCACCTCCTGTGGCAAAGAGTTCCACAGATTAATTACCCGCTGGGTAAAAAAGTATTTCCTTTTATCTGTTTTAACTCTTCCAACACTCAGTTTTAGTGGATGTCCCATGGTTCTGGTGTTGTGAGAGAGGGAAAAGAACATCCCTATATCAATTCTATCCCTTACGTGCATAATTTTGTATGTCTCAATCATGTTCCCCCTCAGGCGCCTTTTATTCCAGACTGAAGAGCCCCCAACACTGCAGTCTTTCTTCATAAGGGAGGTGCCCCAGCCCCGTAATCATTTTCGTTGCTCTCTTCTGCACCTTTTCCAGCTCCACTATGTCCTTTTTGAGATGTGGCAACCAGAACTGTACATAATATTCCAGATGTGGCCTTACCATCGATTTGTACAATGGCATAATAATGTTGGCTGTTTTATTCTCAACCCTTTTTTAATTACCCCAAGCATGGAATTGGCCTTCTTAATTGCTGCCGCACAATGGGTCGACACCTTCATTGAGTTGTCCACCAGCACCCCAAGATCTCTCTCCTGAGCTGTCACAGACAGCTCAGAACCCATTAGCCTATAGGTGAAGTTTTGATTTTTTGCCCCAGTGTGCATCACTTTACATTTGTCTACATTGAAACGCATCTGCCATTTTGCTGCCCATTCCCCCAACTTGGATGATATCACCGGTTCTCCCACATCCATGTGCCTGTTGATCTTTTCAAAGAATTTCAAAAAGTGTGTGATGCAAAACATCTTCTTTATTAACCATTATCTGATTTAATTCCTTAGTTAGGAAGGGCTGTTCGGGCTGCAGTATCTGCCCAAGATCTACAAGGTCTTCTGCTGTGAAGACAGATACAAAGAATTCATTTAATTTCTCTGCAACCTCCAAGCCCCCTTTTATCTCCTCTTTCCCTCCCTCACCATCCAGTGGGCCAACCGCCTCTCTGGCAGATCGCCTGCTTCTAATGTATTTGAAGAAGCTTTTATTATCTCCCCTTATGTTGCTAGCCATGCATTCCTCAAACGCTTTCTTGGCCTCCCGTTATCACCTTCTTACTTGTCTTTTGCCAGAGTTTATGCTCTTTTTTATTCTCCTCACTTGGGCAAGACTTCCATTTACGGAAGGAAGCTTCCTTGCTTTTTACA
The DNA here is from genome assembly GCA_029204185.1 of Lerista edwardsae. Taxonomy (NCBI): domain Eukaryota; kingdom Metazoa; phylum Chordata; class Lepidosauria; order Squamata; family Scincidae; genus Lerista; species Lerista edwardsae. The sequence goes on from JAJKFI010000065.1 coordinate 1,219,080, forward strand.
GCTTCTCTAACTTTGTTCGTCAGCCATGCAGGCACCCTCCTGGACACTGTCGAGCCCTTCTTTCTTTGTGGTATACACTTCTGCTGGGCCTCTACTACTGTTATTTTAAACAGCCTCCAGGCAGCCTGGAGAGACTGGACTCTTTTTACCTTTCCTTTCAATTTCTTCCTAACTAACCTCCTCATTTGAGGGAAATCTGCCCTTCGAAAGTCAAGGGTTCTTGTGTCAGATTTGCTCCGCACTCTTTCCTGGACATGCATGGCAAAACCAATCGCAGCATGGTCACTGTTCCCCAATGGCTCAGTAACACTTACATCCCTAACTAGGTCCCGAGTACCACACAATATTAAATCCAGAGTCACCTGTCCTCTGGTCGGCTCCATGACTAGCCGCTCTAAGGCACAGTCATTCAGCATGTCAAGAAATCCGGTCTCTCTTTCTTGACCAGAGTACCAGTTGACCCAGTCGATATGAGGATAATTGAAGTCCCCCATGACATCTTCAATCTATGGCACCAGCTATCACTTGTAACTAGAGTTGTAGCTGTGAAATATTCCATAACTAGAGCTATCACTTGTTAACTGGTGTTAACGCTGGAATACTGCTTGCCTTCTTAAAACTGTATTCCAATGTTAACACCAGTTAACAAGTGCATCATGTTTCAGTGCAAGGCAATAGAAGCTACAATGCTAGCGAACAGGATTACAAAGTCAAAATTTCAGGCCACATCTCTGCCATATGGGATACATGTCATTCAGACTGCATTGGTTTAAGCAGAATCCAACCTGGCCTCTTCTAATTCAGGCTGCCAGTAGTTGAATGTTTGAATCCTTTTCCTTCAAGAAAAACAATTCCCTACATACGGAAAACTAGCATTCAGGGAGCTAGGTTCTGCAAGAATGTTTACCATTTACCAGTTGGTTTGTTTACCATTTTTTTCTTAGGTGTGGATGTTCAAGCATGCAAACTCCCCACCCCACCCCCAACACACAAACCTGCAGTGTGAAGAACTACAGTGCAGGAAAAGATTTATCATTCAGTTCTTACAAATTTACACACTGGGCCCTGGTTAACCAAGGAAGAAGAAATACTTGAATATTATAACGATCTGTGCTTAGTAACTGGGAATCGGACAGCAAATTATTTTGGCCTTGGTGGATTTAATGGGATGATGGGAATGGAAACATTGGGCAGAAGATTTAGCCGAGAGGGTTAATGCCTCCGTTTGCCCGAAGATAACACCTGAAGATCTCAAGGTCGTGAGCTCGGGACTGCCAGAAGTCTCTGCGAGCAGCAGACATTGGAAACTGCGGCTGATTAAAAGCTGAGTTTCAGCTGCCTCATGGGAGGAGGAGTGTGCTGAAATCAGCTGCATCTCTGGTGGCAGCAGGGAAGCCTCATCAGCCAGCAGACGACAGACGGGTGGCTAAAGAAAGAAGGCTAAATCCAGAAAGAAAGATCTGTAGGAGTGTTGTTCTTGGAAGATAGAACATTCTGTAAATTGTAAAAACCTTCAGGTTTATGAGAAAGTCTGCCTATGTAAACCGCCTTGAGTTCAATCATTAGAGAAATCTAGTGATATTAAGAAAGGCGGTATATAAATAAATGTATTAAAAATTATTAAAATTAAGGAAGCAAGGTTGTTTGTGCATTAAGCTGCACACCTTGAGGTCATGTTAGTGGGACAGGGTTTGTGCTGTATTGAATACTCTGTACTTTGCAGAATGTGTGTGTAAAACATGCACAAACTAATTAGCAGTTCAAGGGGGTGCACCTGGAGAAGGGAATAGTGCAGAGGGGAAAGGTCAGTGTCAGGCATGAAGGCGCTGACTAAACAGACTTTATACTCAGTGAAAAGTCCAGACAACCCCTGCAGCGCCACCTTACAGCTCTGAGAGGGTTTTCTTTTCAAGGCATAAGTAATTCATAAACACAACTGAAATCACCAATAGTTTAGCACTCTTTAAAAAAAAATCCTTACTCCCCCCACCCTACTTACTTCCAAAGCATCAGACTCTTTAAATTAAAAAGAAACATTTTTTTTTCTTTCCCACAGTTATTCGCTAGCTTTATTTTCCATGGAATATGGTTAAATTGCATCGTACACAATTGAAAAAAAAAAACCCTTTAAAAAACAGAGAGCAAGAACGAAAGAATAGCAATTAACTGAACAATTTTATTTATTTAAATTATTTTTTGCCTTTTCTTTAGGAACTGTATTTCACTTCTCAGGGGAAAAAAAATCAGCTTTGATAAAGTTGCCCAACTTTTTTTCCTGGCAGGGCTTTAAACAGCCACGTGACAAGTACAAATGCAGTAGCTTACCATTCTCTTGGCACAGATTTGCAGTGATAGAAAGTTCACCTGCTGAATTTCCTTCTGTCATGCAGTTGTTCAAGACACAAGAGCCCTGTCAGAAAACAGCTGGCACACAGAACAATGTGTAAAACTGATTTTCCTAATTATAAACTTATGCAAAGAAGGAAACATTATGAAATATTCAACAAAACAGGGAGGGGAAAATGGGACTCTGATTTCACTATACAACCTCCTCAGGACTGGACATTGTGGCTTCAGTCAGAGGTCTGAGCCCACACAGACATTCCCAGTGTACACCACCAGTGTACAGTGTACAGTGTACCACCAGTGTACAGATTCTGCACAACCCAATTCTGCCGAAAGTCCTACAGTTCCATATGCCTGCCTCAGGCCAAACTGCTGGACTGTGACCAATGCACTTACCAGCTGACATTATGAAGCCAAACATATTTTAATTATTTTATGCAATTCTATTATCCCTGTCTGAATGCTCAGGGGACCAGTTCAAATGCTAATGCAGTCTGATGCCTTGTCATTAAAAGAAAGCCCTACCAGGACTTACTTTGAAAGCAAAGGACATCATGTGTGTGCTTGTGTCTGAGGTTCCATAGCACACCCTACCCCTTGCCTATCTTCCAACTTCATCCAGGCCAGAATGTGAAAAAGAAAGGGACAATGGGGCAAGAGCTACTGTTTCACTTTCTTAATCCATTTTTACATCAACCAAAGCCAACGAAAAGCTGGGAAGCGCACAAACGCTGACTACCGCAAACTGCCCAGTAGAGAGAATAAAGCTTTTCTTGTTCGATGCAGAACACCACCGTGTTTGCACAGAAGTGGAAAAAGGCAGCAAGACCCTTTATTTTTGTTGTTGTTGCTCCAGTCCCACATATGTGAGTCAGAACGCAATTTTCTGTTGCCACAAAATGGGAGGCTGACACACCAAATGTTATTTAGACTTCAGACTTTGCTCAGCCACCGAAGATCTGTTGTGAATCTAGATGTTTTCTTTTATTTGGCCTTGGTCAAAAACCAAAGAAAAAGGGTCTGTCCAAGTGATGTTTGCAGCAGCACCCAGGAAGTGATTGTTTTCCCAAGAAAACTTTAAAAAATACCCTACAGAAGGGTTAAAAGTGTGTTTGTTCTAGCACAATATCTAGCAACAACTTGTGTCCACTGCAGGGATCTTTGGGAAGTGCGGTGTGGAGAGTATCTTTGCACACTCTCCAATCAGAAGTACATTCTATTTGTGGTGGAATCCCTGTCCATGGGAGCCTAGTGGCCCACATCACTTGGGGGGGGGGTAGCAGAGAAGATTTTCTCTCACTGTAAAAATGTCCACAAGTGCAGCGTTGCATTTTCCTGTGGGAGCAAATGACCACAATCCAGGTATATGGGAGGAAAAAATGAGGAGAACTAGGGAATGTGCAGGGTTCCCTGCTGGATCCCTGCTGGTGAGGGCCAGCCAGGGTAGGTTTTGAGGATTTATGCCCAGCAAAGGGCCCACATGCCAAAGCCATCTGAACCCTTAGTACTAGGGGAGTGGGAGAACCGAAAATGCCATCAGAGGGCATGCAAGGATTGCTTGTGGGCCCCAAACAGGGCTTTGCCCCAGGACCCTCAGCAACCTGGTTCCAGCAATGGGGTGGGGCTAAACTTTCAGGTGACTCCAGAGTTTACTGTGAGTGGCATATTTTGCTCTTTTCTAACTACAACCTATTCTCACACTTGGGTCAGGCTACAGTGAATTTGGATGTAATATAAAAAGAAGGTATACTGCACTTCTTTTGATGATGGTGGGAGCCTTTTTGGTCCTGAACTGATAGATAAGACCACCAGCCGGTGGAGCACAAGCTCAAGCATTCAGTCATGCTCCACCTCAGAACTCCTGCTCCTCTCAATTGCTGCTGCTGCTCCCTTTCCCCATGGACTAGGGAAAGTTCACCAACTGCACTACATTTGGGTGCCAGAAATGGAAGCAGCACAGCCTCAGAGGCGGATCTAAGGGGGGGGGCAAATCTGTAAGTTTTGCAAGAAGCCTTACCCTGTCATGTAAATCCCTCCCTTGCTGCTGTAGCCAGTAAGCAACGCCAATATGTTGCTGTTCCACTGTTGGCTAGAACAGTGCAGGAGAGGAGTGTTTTCCACTGCAAGGTAAGGCTTCTTGCAAAACTTACAGATTTGCCCCCCCTTAGATCCGCCTCTGCACAGCCTCCCCCCATAACTGCCACCAGGAATCTGGTTGCAGGATGCTGTGCTAATGTTCCTGGCTGAAAGAGAGAGTGGTGCCAAGTGAGCAGGATGGCAGAAACGGTAAAGATTGGCAAGACTTCTATGTTTGCCTGATGGGTGCATTGTGAAGGCAGGATCTGACCATTGTGAACTTTTGTTTGATTAATAATTCGACTCACCACATTTTTTTTACAATACATGCAATACTTTTGATGTGTTCTCATAAAACTAGTATTTTGCAGATGTTCACCTTTTTGCTGCATGTTTCTTATGTCTGTACATGTCAAGCTCCCCTGTAGTTCAAGGATATGGACAACTTCTAACAGCCCAATCCTATCTAGGTCCTGCGCCAGCACAACATGCATTCCACTGGTGTGCGCTCTTACAAAAATGCCACAAAGTGTTTTGCAGCAGAGTTAGTAGCAGGTTTGCTGGCAGCAAGGCTGGAGCCTTCCTGAGCATGCCAACACCCATCAGGACACCCACCAGATCAGATAAGTCCAACACAGAGGCAGGGGAAAGAATGGAATGGTAGGAAATGGGGTGGGTGGATCAGAACTAGGAGGGGGCAGGGACAGCAGTGCTGGCATATGCAATATGCTCATTCCCAGGCCCAATCTGCCTGCACAGAGCAACTGGGACCTCTACCAGTCATATCACTAGTGCAGGTCTAAATTGACCTATTGCAGCTGCTTGGGCTTACCCTTACCCCAAGGAGACCTCTAGCAGTCAAAATTCCTACACAGGATACAGTGTGGTCTATGGGAACAATCCTAACCTGGAGTTAGGCAGCAAAGTTTGGCTGGCACAAGGGCCATCATAAAGCACGTTTGGACCACTCTTTGAGTCAGAGAGGATGGCGCACGTCTGTGTGCTGGCCTCTCTGACTCTGCGAGTGGTCTAAACATACTTGTGTCCCTTGTGCCAGCCAAAGTTTGCTGGCTTAACTGTGTCAGCCTAACTCCAGGTTAGGATTGCTCCCTGTATTAGTGTCACTGCATCAGCATGGAGGAAATGGGCTGAAAGTCTAATACTTTTATTAAAAACCTTATTTGGTCTGCATAAGTTAAACACATACCAATGAGGATATAGTAGTGAGCACTTCTGAGGTTCCTTTCAGAAAAACAGTACCTCTCACTCTGATGTGGTATTCATGCCTAACTCCTCAATGGAGGGAGGTGTTACTGAAGCTAATAGAGCTTCTTGCATAATGTCATTTAAGTACTTGAGTGCCTTGCTGAAGCAAGTTTTATACAGAGACAACAAAGAGCAAAACCCAGTAATCTTATCCTTCTTTGCCAATAACCCCAAAGGCATGCTTGGGGATCAATATGTGTTTTAAGGTCTGACTGAAACAAACCAGCATTTTCTGCTGATATTAGCACCTGACATTTTCTACTCCTTTCACTGTCATAGTTAAGTGTACGAATACATATCATTTTACTGAAAATGATCTGTGAAGAAAGAGATGCAAACAGATAAAATGCTATTATTTATTGAGATAACCGTTAGAGTTGCTACTTTTGTGAACGCATTCCATTCTATTCAAAGTATGAACTGTGAAAATCATCTTACACCAACTAATGCTTCTATTTTAAATTTTCTATCTCTTAGGATTGATCCAGCCACCACAACACTCTTTGGGATATGGTTTCTTACTTTGTAATTAACTATGAATCGATGCCTATTTTATCTCTAAGCATTTCCAAGGTCTCTGTTCTCATTCTTTGTTTACAAGGGTTAATTTTGCAGCACTTATGTAGACAAATTCATTTTGAAGTCTCCAGGGAATGTGATATGCGCCTTGTCTATGAATGTGACACATGTCTTGTCTGTGAATTCTGACCTAGTTATTAGCATCACATTTTGTCCTTTGCTGGAATCACAGTTTAGGACTTCAAAATAGCATGACATCTCTTATCCCCTGCTTTACAGATATGGCAACTGGTTAAAAGACCTGCGTCAAAGCTAGGAATTAAAAATGGAAAGGATTAACACTTTCAAAATTTCAGTCTTCACACACAGTGTTACCTGATGCAGACTATTCTCCTGGAGTAATGCATGGCATTTTACACACACTAGCAGTCACATCCTGGCCCATGTGCCATCCCCTCCAACTTCTGCCCCTCACTCACCTCACAAGTTCTGCTGCCTCGCATAATGTCCGTTCACCTTCCAAAAGCATTCTAACACTTTTGGACAGCTTTTGAACAACACTTCTGACAAAAACCAAAAGTATTACTAAACGGCCTCCGACGGCTTCAGATGGCCTCTGCTGCTCAAGGGCATTTGCCCCTCCCCGGGATCACCACTGCACACTAGCCCAAGAGTTGACGATTTACCCAACTGAATGAAGAAACTACACACTATGGAGGCACCATGGGAACAACCCAATGGTTCGTGCTAGAGCAGTGTTTCTTAAACTGTGGGCCATGAGCCAATTTCAGGTTGGTACCCATTCATTTCAATGTGCATTTTATGTTTAATATATTAGATATGGTGCTACCATGTTATGGGACTGCATTTGGGGAAATGCGACAGATCTGTACTTTTAACAGGCTGTGTGTGTGTGTGTGTGTGTGTGTGTGTGTGTGTGTGTGTGTTTAACAATGATAATCAATGGCGCTTACTCCCAGGTAAGTGTGGACAGGATTGCAGCTCTTGTGATGTATGAGGAACTTTTTAAAAACAGATGAGCAAATGCTTTGGAGGTTATTTATTTTAAATGACATAAATTATTGTAAACTTTTAATTTAACTTACTTGATTTGATTTTGTCATATGGAGTGGTTAAAATTCTCCTGCTTGATGATGTCACTTCCAGCCATGACATCACTTCCAAGTTAATGACATCACTTTTGGTGGGTCTGGACCAGTGGTTCTCAAATGTTTCAGACCAGGATCCACTTTTTGGAATGGCACTTGTGTTGGGACTCACTGGAAGTGATGTCATAAACCTGTACGTGATGTCATAGCCAGAAGTGACATCATCAAGCAGGAAGTGCTGTCAGTGTTACATAATCAAATGACACTCCTGGAATGCAAACTGGCATTTGTGGACTGCAGCAATTGCACAACCATGAAACATCCCTGACAGAAAGCAAGATTAGGACAAAATCTATATATATAAAAAGGGTGTGTGTGTGTGTGTGTGTGTGTGTGTGTGTGTGTGTGTGTGTGTGCCGCATAGGCTCCGCAACGCCTGGACCGATCGACACCAAACTCGGCACTCAGACACCTTGTGGCTTGGCAACAAATGCTGCAGGGGGCCTGAACTTATGTATGTGTGTGTGTATACTTCAGCTGATATGTGGTGTCCTGAGGCAATCTATTATGATGTCATTGCTGATGTCACTCTGATTATGACATGCAGAGTATAACCTTTCCAGCACCTGAAGTCTTTAAAGTGTTGAACAGCTGCTGAACAGAAGTCTTGCAGAACGGATCTGGGATCTTGGGATCTGGGAGAGGGATGTTGGGATCTGGGTGACGCTCCCCACGCTGTTGGAGTTCAGGTTCGGGGGCCCCTCAACATGGGGGGTGAGAAAGGGTGCGAAACAACACGTCCGCCATGCCCCGCTGGAATGCCTGTAACAACTGGCTGAGCTGATTGGTAATTTGGTAATTTCGTGTGCAATAGAATCTTGGGATAAATACCTACCTGGGCAATGCCGGGTACCAAAAAGCTAGTATTATATAAAAGCACTGAACTAAAAACACATTAAAAAAAACACCTTTACTTGAAAATTCAAACTGTTAACACTCACAAAAGGAATATAGCAAGAGTAAGGTCTGCAGTATCCAAGATAGCTGCTCACAGCTTTCTGTTAATCCACCTGGCATCATGAATCCCCGGGGCAACTTGGTGGGTTCGAACCCACAGTATGAGACTATACCACTGTTAGACTACTGTTCTAGGCTCAAATACTGGCAGGCTGACTACAAAATCTCAGATGTACATCTTAGAACTGTGTCTCAGTTATCTTATATTTCTACAAATTATTTTCTCACTGCATATAAATAAAAATTAAAAAACAGGCCAGCATTCGTCTTGATTTTCTGCTATCAAACCAAATACATAAAATGTTTACAAGGGTCATCTATTCTAGTTGTAACCACAAAATGTCACTTCCAAGCAAAAGAGTGAAAATGCACAGTGAAGGCAATGCAGGAACCAGCAAGAACATCAGCAGTATAGGTGCCAAATGAAATAGCTTGCAATCCAAGGAATATAGTTAATATTTCTTGGGATGTCATAGACAGCTTGGGCGAAGATTGTGCAGTACCGTGTAATCTTGGGCCAGCCCTGGCAGACTTCATCAGGCTTCTGTGTACCTTTCTATTATGAAAAGTCTAACTAGGTAAAGATTTAGGAGACTGTGAAGAGAGATGTTACTAGAGAACATAAAATCATGAACTGGAAGGGGAAAGTGAATCAAATGGTTATTGACTATGAACTAGGGCACTGAATGGTGTTTGCATGGCAAGCAAAACTTAGCAGGAACAAACATTTCAGAGTGTGCAATTGGCCTTTGGAACTCCTTGACACCAGATGTGGCACTGACACAAATAACTTAATTTTCAGAAGGACTGAAAAAATTAAAGGTTGAATATTCATGGCAAAAACTAACTAATGCCACCACCTGCTGAAAATTAAAAATACTGTATTGTTAAATTGAAGTCTTTATATTGGCTGCAAAAGGAGACACGCCTATAGACTAGACTGGTAATTTTCAAATCTTCTAACTTCAAGGGACCTTTTCTACACTGACCCAAGCCTTGCAGAGCTTCCTTCATATCATACAGGAATGCACTGTGATGCAGAAAATTCTGATAGTTCAAGTGGGGTACTGGCCAAGCCTATTGCGCCTGATTGTAGCATTACAAGAACTCACTGCATGATCTTGAACACAATTAATACTCTCCTGTAGTTATGATGAGCCACCCAATTCTGAGCTGCCTGGCCACCATGGACACAGCAGTAGCCAAATGGCTACTGCTGAATCCTGCAGCAGCCAGGTAGCTGCAGAAGACTCAGCAGGAAAAGGGGACATTTGCACCCTTCCCCGAAGTAAGGCCACAGGACGAGAGTTGGGTCTCCTCGCCTCTGCGCTGGCAATTTTGCAGGTGCAGAGGCTAGGGCATCCATGTCGGGCCATGTGGCCTGACACGGAGGATAAGATCCGGCGGTGAAGATCGCCCCCGGTCCAACACAGGACCAGCACTGAACCAGCAATGGTGGTAATGCCTTACTTCTGGCGCTGAAGATGCCAAATGGCATCTTTTGCAACAGCAGCGCAGGTGGTATGCTCATACTGCCCACACTGTAGGGATCAGGATTGGACCCTAAGTCATTTAGTAATTGGTTTGTGTAAGATAAACAATGCTCTGATAAGGTATGAAGACTCAAGGAAACGTGATCAGAGCACAACCAAATATCCTGACTGCCTTTACATAAGCTAGAAGAACTACAATTCCCAAACTGGGTTTTCAACTCCATTTTTAAGGAGGCAATCCTAACCTGAAGTTAGGCTGGCACAGTTAGGCCAGTAAAGTTTGGCTGGCACAAGGGACACCATAAATTATGTTTTGACCTTTCTTGGAGAGACCAGCACACAGATGTGTGCCATCTTCCCTGACTCCGAGGGTGGTCCAAACAAACTTTACAGTGGCCCTTGTGCCAGCCAAACTTTGCTGGCCTAACTGTGCCAGCCTAAGTCTGGTGCTGGGGCAGGGGGAGGGCAGGGAGGGGGTAGAACAAGGTCAGGGGAGGGAAGCAATGGATCGGGGTGGGTTGATTGGGCTCAGAAGAGGGGCAGGATTGGCAGCACAGGCATGCGGCATGTCCTATCCCCCTTTCCAGGCTTGATCCACCTGCACAGGTCAATCCAGACTTGCACCAGCGATATTAGTTGACCCACAGCAGCTGGTGGGGCTTACTTCGAGGAAACACCCACCAGTTACAATTCTTCCATGGATGAGCATTGGTGCCCGTGAATAGCTGCATGGGAATTTAGTTGGGATTGGGATTAAGTGCGTATAGGATTGCATTTGGAATAATATTATTCCGTGAAATCTCTCCTGTGGATTAAAATCAGTGGAACATAAATGTAGCTAACTGTAGCAAAACGGTGCCTACATGCCCAACGTTAAACAAAGAATCTATTCTTAATAATCTCAGGGGATTGTTTAATTTTTTTAGAGCCACGTTTGTTTGAAAACTGTTTTAAAAGATTATCATCTGAATCTTGTAGTCACTGCTTGCACTAAGAAAATGCCTGCAGATTATTACAAGGCACACCAAGAAAGCACTGGGTATGTTACAGCTGTAGATTTTTATACCTCTACCGTTATAAATTACCTATCTCCATCACTTTTCCCTTTGCTCACTCACCCTTCAGTTAACAATGGCAAGGAATCAAGCATGCTATAATTTACTCTCTCCCATCCCCATCATGCCTGTCGTTTCTCCCCCTGTCTAGTGAGAATAAGCAATGAGAGAACCTGACTGAGAGAGGATGGCACAGCTGTTTGACGCGGTTCCAGTTTAGAAAGAGGACTCCACCTATGTCTTTTCCCTGCCTCGCCCCTCCAAACAGTCTGCCCAGCCATTCCATTCCAACTCATATAAATCAAATATTCCTAATTATTTCAGCTTTGGCTAGCAAGGGTGCAAGACAAAGGCGAGATTGATGTAGTGTGTCTCACAATGGGTCTACTGATTTCTCCACTGGCCCTTCCCCTGCACATGCTCAATTAGAATTGAAAATCCTGTGCTGATTTCATTTGCTGGAATTTTTAAGCAGGTCAGGAAGAAAGATGTTTTTGAAAGGAAAACTCTCATCTAAATAAGAAAAGAGCACGTGGCCATCTGGTTCAGTTCTATCTTACAGAAAGTTGTTGCAATGCAGGCATGTTCTCTCTCTCTCCCTCCCTCCCTCCCTCCCCCCACCCAACAGTTTGCCAAAGACTCAGAAGAGAAATATGCTTACATTCAGGACTCCTTAACACTTTTTTTTGGTTTCAGAAAAATTCAGAAGGAAAAAACTGACCATGTGACTGACTCATTTCCTTTCCCTCTATGTATGCATGAGTTTGTTCTTATAGCCTACCAAGTTCACTTAGTATTTCGGAGTAGCCAATCCCAGCCCTGTTCAAGGTAGTAGAAATATAAGTCACCCTTATAGTGTCTCAGAGATGTTCTTAGAACATTTCAATTCATGATGCCACTAAGAGGGGATTCACATATTAAGCACCACATTAAGCACTTTCTACATGGAAAGGACTTCCACACAGGAAATGGCTTAAAATCCGGGTGCAGATCATAACATGTACATTTTGTCTTAGTTAGACACCCTGGAACACTCCACTTTCATTTTTTGTCATGGGAAAGCTTGTCTCTCATGAAAAGAAGTACTGCATGAACATTTTGGTATTTCTAGGCAGAATCCTCACACTGTCTCTCTTCCTAGTCATTGTCCTATTTCTCCCTTTTAACTGGTGGATTCTTTACCAAATATCTAAGACAATCTGCCCCTTTGCAACCAATGTGCCAATTTGCTAATTTTAGCAGAATCTAAAATTAAATTTGTCTCTACCCTCCTTTTGGGGGGGGGGCAATGGCTACAGTTGCAAAAATTCAGCATTTATTCATTCAGCAAAGGAAGAAGCAATTCAAGAAGAAGGAAGTACAGATGAACAGGAAATCATTAAAAGATTGCAATGGACAAAGCTAATTCAGTGTGATGAGGGTGCTGGTCAGGATGTGTCCTTAGTATGTGAATCTGTTTTGTAATTGTGTATATATTGTTGGTGCGTGAATGTGTATGTCATTAGTCCTTGATGGGTTTTCTCTTTTATAAAATCAACCACAAAGATTGACAGGGAGAGTGGCTTATTAACCCTTTCTTCTTAGTGATTTTTCCATTAACCATCCCACCAATATTTTCTCCCATGAGGAGCTAAAGAAGCAGGCAGGTGACTTTGGCAGAAAGTGGAAACAAACTACACATTACTGAGCATCTCATGCCTTTGGGCAGGATGTTTATCAATTATGGTGCTGTGGTAATTTTCCCACTACACCACAACTTTGGGTTCAGGGACCCAAAGGTCATAACACCATACCCTGAAGGTGTTATGTTTTAAATTTTGGGGAAAAACACTATATACTTTTATTAGAGCCAAATACAATGTCATAACGTTGTGTGCAAAAGGCCCCCAAAGTCCTCATCAGTCTGCAAGTTGAACAAAACAAAAGGTGTGGGGGGGGGAGGAGGAGAAAAATCAGAGAAAATCCCAACGACTGCAGTTTATAGCAGCCTTAAGATGGCGTACAGGCGTAGTAATGCAGACTTTATTTGCTTCACTAGGTTTCAGACACTGATTTCAGAATGCGCACACAGCTACTGGGACAAAGAAACACCCAGGGATGTTTCCCTGTTTTTAGAAAATATAAAATCAAGTACCTACCTGGTTCCACCTCCATTACTTATCAGAATACATAGCTCCCTACATTTTATAAAGTATATAGAAAAATTTATTTATTTATTTAAATCAATATGAACACCTTCAATTTCTCAAACACTGGTAAGAGTGTTTCCATACGAATTTGTGAACAATCTAAAAACAACATTTGTTGTGGGGAGATGCGGACGTATAAGGGGAAACAATGCCCATTAGTTGTGCTAGTTAAGAAACAGTGTAGCAAGCTTTCCACACATGACTCGGAGCGCAATCCTAACCTGGAGTTAGGACAGCAAAGTTTGGTTGGCATCAGGGCCACCGTAAAGCGTGTTTGGACCACTCTCTGAATCAGGGAGGCCAGCACATCAACGTGCAGTATCCTCCCTGACTTCGAGAGCCGTCCAAATGCGCTTTATGGTGGCCCTTGTGACAGCCAAACTTTGCTGGCCTAACTGTGCCGGCCTAACTCCAGGTTAGGATTGTGCTCTCAGCCTCAGGCCCATCAATAAATGTTGCACCAAACATCTGAAGCTAGAGGTACCTTTTTAATGAAGCACTTCCTGTTTGCTGGCTGCTGTCACTCAACAGAGTGCTGAGAAGACGCATTTCTTAAATCTTCTCTATTTCTCATAGAGCCCATTTTTAAACTTATCCACCATCCTCAGATCCGACGCTCTGCTATCGCGGACTGCCATAAAACAGCAGTGCCAGTCACAAAAAGGACTCTGTCAGCACACTATTTAGCGTGCTGCTGGCAGCACTAGTGGAAAGTCCTGTGCTTTCCTGCCAGTGACGACACATCTCAACACATCTCAACACATCTCCCACTGATCGCATGCCCCACTGATTGTCAGAGGACGTAAATCAGCAGGAGAGGCGGGAGGGGTGGAGAGAGGGCAGGATGAAGTGGGGGGTTAAATGACATGGGGAAGAGCAAGGAGGGGACAGGATCAGCGGGGCTCATTACAGCAATATCCTAACCCTCTTCCAAAGCCCAAGACGTATTTCCAGGTAAGAGAACAAGTGTTCTCTCAGCAAGAGGAGGTGTTTTTTTTTTTCTCCAGCTGTCCACCACCACCACACGATGCAGCAGTCACCACTTTGGTGCCAGAGCATTGACAAGGGGCGTAATGAATAAGATTGGGCTATTCATTTTTATTAGCCAGTTATAAAAGGCCACTATATAAACAAAGGTGTTATTGCTGGATTAATTAATTAGGGCTCAATCCTGAGCCCTCCAGCGCAGGCAATACAAGCCTACCTCCTGCAATGGTGTTGCAAATGTGCCATGTCCAGCACGGACAGTAAGCTCTTACCACCAGTGCTGAGCTAGCACCACTCGCATGCACCTGGCAGAGCCAGTGAGCAGTAAGGTTTTCTTTCACCAGTGCTGCACATTCTCTGTGTGAGTGGGGAGGGCAGAATTGGGCAGGGGCAAAATTTCCAGTACAGAGGCAAGACCCATTGCCCACGCTGCACTCTTACCGTGGGGGAACGGGATGAACATCCCCTTCCTCAGAGGTGCCTCCAGCAGCTGCCTAGATGCAACAGAAGCTATTTGGCTACCGCTGTGCCCACGGCAGCCAGGCAGCTCAGGATTGGGCTATTAATCTTTTACATTCTGTGCCTAATACTCCTCCTGAAGTGTGAGGCTGGGGCAAAGATGGTTATGTGACAGTTATGTGATAGTCTGATTTCAATTTGCAGTGAGTGATGGCAGTGCTGGAAGTAGGCAATGGCTTAAGCAGTACAGACACACATGAAAACAAGCATTGCTTCCTGCATGATCAACCTTGTACCATTTTTAAAGGCTCTTGGGGCAGTCAGAATGGTTCCTGCTTTGGACATTCCTTCTGTTTTCTTTTCTCTTTGTGCACTGAACTGGATGATGTGAAATGTGATGGTTTGGGTGAGGATGGATAGTAAGGTAAGGAATGAGTTCTAGAATGGAAGCAACAACATCAGCATTGGTTGCCTGTTTTGAACCACACAATGCTTTACAAGAGTAATCTGACGAGAGATATGCATAAACACTATTTCAGTCTTTATACAGCTAGCATATCTGCCACCAGCAGGTGTAGCAGTTTTAACATAGGAGGCATTATCACATGTTTGCACACAAAGAGTGGACATGTGGTACAGGAGCCACACCCAACAACAGTTCCTGGAGCATTTCTCCTGCATGTTCCCACATGTTTACAAATGCATATCTCTACACTTTTTGGCAATATGGCTGAAAACACTGGTGTCCATACAGGAAATGAACATATTGCATACCTGAATTGATCCTAACAGAGGTTAGAATTTGATTGGGGAGCCATGCACACATACATACACAAGATAAAGAGGGTGCAGATAATCTAACTTGAATATTGGATCCCTTTGCAGATGATAGACATACATTTTCACACTGATTTCTGAAGGTGAGAGGACTAGAAAGTCGCCTTTCATAGCTCTGGAATTCAAAGAACCAGATATCTAAATCAGATGTCACATTTTCAGAAGGACAGACAAAATGTCACAGACAAAATGCCAAACCATCCATATAAGACCAATTCGAGGTCATGGTGGAATCAAATGTTTGCAACTTTTCCAGTCAGAATAGAGAAGAAAAACTATTTTAGTACCAACATATGCAAATGTGCAAAAAGCTATTGACTGGATTTGGCTACTATTTTCAGAAGAAGGAACTTAAATGCAGTGATGAACTGGGTGAACTGCAATGTAAATTATATGTGATCCCCCGTAATCTTACACGCCTATTCTCAAATAGGCGACATAAAAAGTTATACGGTACTGTGAAAATGTTTAGCTTTTTGTATCACTGAATCAAGGCTGTAAGGCTAAGCACAATGACAAGGGAGTAAGCCCCACTAAGTTCAGTAGGACTTCTGTGTAAACATGCATAAGGTCATACTCCCTATGTCTGACCCTATGCAGGTTACGCAGAAGTGAGAATGAAATTACATAGTACATGCAGTTCTGTGTTTCCATTTACCTATTATTTGTTTCATAAAACTGAAGTGGTGATTTAATGGGGGATCGGAGTTCAAGGAGAGTGGCTTCTTAACCCTCCCCCCTGGACTGTTTTCCCATTGACAATCATTTTGAGCAACTGTGGGAGGGGTGGAGGTGAATTTTCAGCAAGAAAACAGTGCCAGGGGGGAAGAGTTAAGAAGTCCTTTGCTCCCTATGCTAGTCTTCCAAGCTGCAGTCCCCTGGCTGTGTTATTAAAAATGATAAAAGAACCATGGAACTACATGAAATTGTGTAGTTCCACTCTACACCCAACTGAATTCAGGGGCTTATCCTCAAGTAAACATGTCTGCTGAAGATCCCCATCAAAAAGTGACTGAGCAAGTTCAGATGGGCTTGGACAGACATTGTGGTGAAGAAAGAAAGGTGTGAATGTAAGCCCAGACTGGAAGCGCTGCACACACACAAGACTGCTTCCACATGCAAAGCTCCCTACTGGAGCAAATGGTTAAGGGCGCAATCCTAATATAACCAAATTTCCAGCACTGACATAGCTGTTCCAATAGGACATATGCTGCATCCTATAGTTGGGGGGGGGGCACTGATGGAGGACTCAAGGTAAGGGAATGTTTGCTCCCTTACCTCAGAGCTGCATTGTTCTTATCCTGGTGCTGGAAAGTTGGTTAGGATTGCACCCTAAATCTTACTGGCTGATGCGAGTTGTCCTTGCCATCCAGTGGTAGAAGCCCACTGTTTTGGGAATGGGGTGTTACCTCTATTATGATCAATACTGTTTTCAAGATCTCTTAGATAATTTCATATTTCACCATCTGGGAAGTCTACTGAGGGGGGTAGTCAATTTTCACATTTAGAGTAAATCACAAGGTCACTTTCCGCAGATTATTTTGCTCACGCGAACACTGTAATGAAATTCTAATTGACTCTTCCACACACCCTTTAAATATATAACTATAAACCACTCTTTTGACTATGAAATACAGTAACTCTAAAGTAACTGTGGGAAATAAAGTCTCTTTTACTATCAGCCTATGCACTGAACTAAGTAGGTGAGGAGAAGAAATGCATATTTTTGGACGTTATAATCTCCCCAGCTGTTTGAACAGAAAGCATTTAAAGCATTTTAAGAAGTAATTACACTTGAATCAATGACATTAATCATGAAAACAGAAAAAGAAGCTACTATTTATTCTGAATTAATAACAGTGGAATGTCTTTGCATTAATAGCCTTGTGAGGCTTATATACTGAACACTGGCTCAATTCCACTAGCTTCAGTGAGACTTTAGTCACACCAGTGGTGAGTGAAGAGTTTCTAAGGTTGTAAAATTGAGACAGAGGGCATTTTGATACATATACAACAGTGTGCATTGTGATACACATGGACCACATTATAGTTCGCCTCTTTTAAAGATATGTAACCGTATCAGTTAACATACAGTATTAGCTGTCTGCCATATGTGTTCAGACACTGCTTCCAAATAATTATTTGGAGAATCCCAGTGCACTATTTCATCTCATGTAAATTCATTCAATGGACAGGGAAACTTTGAGTACTTAATAAAGAACATGACCCCTACTAACTGGGAAAAGAGACACCTTTCAAAGTGGCATCCCTCTTCATCCCAGCATGGTGTCTTTTCCAGTGGCTGTTGCTGGTGTTTCTTCTGTATTTTATTTTTTTTAGATTGTGAGCCCTTTGGGGACAAGGAACCATTTTTTTAAATTTATTTTACTATGTCAACCACTTTGTGAACCACTCCTGTTGAAAAGTGGTTGTATAATAATAATAATAATAATAATAATAATAATAATAATAATAATAATAATAATAATAATAATAAT
>JAJKFI010000065.1:1237660-1252271 GCA_029204185.1 Lerista edwardsae
TAGTAGTAGTAGTAGTAGTAGTAGTAGTAGTAGTAGTAGTAGTAGTAGTAGTAAACTTGATGGAGTGAATCTTAAATACACATCTTAATTTCAACTATTTTCCATTGAAAATTAGTTAATTACACACAGACGCTATATAAAAATTTAACTTCCTTTGAAATTTGGCAAGATATGCTGCAGTCCTATTATATATAAACTTTGCTGGGAGTGAACCCCACTGAATACAGTGGGACTTACTTCCAAGTAAACATGCATAGGCTTGTGCTGTTGGAGATATGCAAAACCTTCTTGAGATCTTGCTAGTCTTATCAAAATTCTGTTCACCTCTTTCCAAATTCCTACAGATGTTTCACCTGCGTAGGACCTTCTAGATTTGTTTTGAATTTTGCTTCAGGCAGAAACAGCTGGCAACTTGCCTCTAAATACGCTTTTCATTTTAGTTAGCTCTATCTTAAATCCATCCACAGACTATATCAAATGAGTATGTGCACATCAATGGATAGGAGGAGCATTTGCCCAGAAGTCAAACTTTATGGAAGTCCTAGAATTTAGCCAAGCAAAGTTTCCCAGAATTGTACGCCAACTGCCTACCAATGGGGATATCAGAAAGACTCAAAGAGCCTGAAGCGTATTACATTTCAGTGTCAAAAATAAAGTTCCTGAATTCTCTTGGCATTTTTGTGTCTCATATTCTGCATAGTCTAAAACACAGGCAGAACATACCACTGCACAAACAATTCACATATATATGGTACTGTTCTAGAAAACGCATTCTCTTTGCTAACCATATACTGTGGACGTGGTCACAGAACTGTCACAGCATATGTAATGTGTAGCACTTAAACTCTAAAGTAAATGGTACAAAAACGTAATGAGAAACAGAGTGTGTGCCTATGCAGACACTGGAGGAATACCATATGTGAGTGCCTATAGTGGAGCTGCTTGCAAATGTATTTGAGAGAAATGCACGTGCTAAAACTGATCCCTGCCCAGCAAGAGAAAGGAGATATTGTTTGGCTCAGTCTTGCCACAGTATGGGTAAGACTTCCACTCTTCATCTGCATGCAGTTGAAGAATAAGCTTGGCGTGCATTGCGTGCAGGCTCCTTGATTGGAGAAGAGGAGGGGGGAACCTGGCTGGAATCCAGACAGGCTGGAGTAAAGCGCTCTGTTGATCATTATGTCTGGCCTTCAGGTGTCTCAGCTCACAGTGGGCGGTGGTTGGGGGAGGTGTAGATAACAGTACAGCAGACAAAGAAGAGGAAAAATAGAATTTTTTTTTCTCCTTCGGGTGAAAAAGAAAAAAGGTTGTGACAATTTACATCAAATCCTCCTTTTGAAAAATGCATTCCTTTGGTTCAGTTCCCCAACAACCACAGCAAGCAAAGCTCTGTCCGCAAAGATTTATTTCGAGCTGTAATTAGGAACGTCTGGAGTCCTCTTGCATTCAAATCTGTATTTTTTCAAACAATTTTTTTCAAAGGCCAACCAAGAAACAGGTCCGTGTGTGTGTGTGTGTGTGTGTGTGTGTGTGTGTGTGTGTGTGTTTTCCCAGCCTGCACTTTCTTGCAGACCCTGCCTAGCTCTGTCTGAATCCGGTTTCTATTGTCCTTCTCGCCCTCCCGCCTCTTCCCACCCCACTTTCTCAATCCCCAAACTGCTCCCCCCTGAAGCGAGTTTCAGAATGCAACTTTCTCATAAAGGACCACATTTTTCTACTTTTAATGCCTGCCGAGGATTCTTTATGGGAGCATAAGCTGTAAATCAAAGTGGGTTACTCTGTTGCGAGACTCTTGAATTCATTTTCTTCGCTAGTCAAGGAGTGAAGAACACACACACACACACCCTTGTGCTTTGTCTGTTGCTTCTGCCTGAGAACTCATAAATCTTAAGCAGCAAAGCAACAATTTCTCGTGATTGGGTATGTAAAGAGTTGAGAAGTCTCCTTATGAATACCTTATTATTCCTTCTCTCCTGTGATCTTTTGCTAGGAAGATTTCCACACCCCTGTCTTTTAAGCCATCGGGAATCTGAGCAAATTTGAAATCAAAGGCAGGATTCCAAGAGCAACACACTTACACAGGCACACACCCCAACGCCTTCCTTCATACTTGACTTATGCCGAGTCCAAATATGCTTACTTGTTCAACAAAGCTGAAAATCGAGATTTTCTTTTTGTTTGTTTTTGGCTCCTTTCGCAAGAACACGACAAGGCATAGGCAGAGGAACCTTGCTTCAGCACATTGTTCAGAATCTCTGAGCGAGTTGCTCCAAAGTGACTTGGCTGATTTCCCCCCCCCTTTTCTTTCTTCCCCCCAGCTAATTATAATAACTGTCAGATGTCTGTAAAGTGCGGTGTGCCCCTGCCAGCTGACTTGGCAAAGTTTGCCTATATCCTCCCCCCTCCCTCTTGGGTTACGGATCTATCCTGATTACACACAAAATGCGAATGAAAAATAAAAAGGAACGGGGTACAGACACAGGGAGTCCTTCCCCCCTTTCAGTCTTTCTTCTCTTCTTCTTCGCTACCTCTCTCTCTTTCCTTCCCCCTCCTCTTTTTTTTATGAACAAAGCAACACACTGTCTATGATCTGAAGCAGCGTGGCTTTGCAGACAGTGCCCTGAGGGAGAAGTCTCTCACATTTGAGTTTGGGTGTCTGAAGCACCCAGGGAATAGTCTTGAAAGATCTTAACAGGCTCTGAAAGCCTATCCAACCTGCCTCAAAACAGCGGGCGGGGGGGGGGGGCGGGGGGGGGGGGCGAGGGGTGGGGGGGGGAGGGAAGAAGTGCAAGGCAGGGGTGGGAAGGTAGCGCTGGAAACGTTTGACACATGCCCAAGACACGACGGCTGCGCGACAAGAAAAGAAAAGACGAGACAGAAAATCCAACGAAAGCGCAGGACTGCTCACCGTTTCCTGCCGCTGTCGCCGAGCGAGCCACTCCGCCGTCAGCTCCAGCCGAGTTGAGTCTGGCGTGAGAAAACCCAAGATGAAGAAGAATCCCAGTGTCTCGTGTGGGCAGAGCAACGCGACGGGAGGGTGGGCGGGGAGTCTTCGCAAAGTCCCTCTTCTCAAGTCAGTCAGTCAGTCAGTCACTCGCGCGCGCGCAGACATCCCACGGCCACCGTGCAAGCTGGACTCGCCGCAGTTCTGAATCGAAGCACTAAAATACTGCCCATGTGAAAGACAGGAGGGGGGGACCGAGTCACGTGAGGCGTCGCGGGCTCCTCCATTGGCCGCGACAGCAGAACTTGGGCATCCTCGCCTCTTCGGCGCTAGACGGGAGTTGCAGCGAAGACAGCGAGCGAGAGAGCGTGTTCTTAGCCCGACCTTGTGTGCAAGAGTGACTGGAGGCTTGTACAGTGACAGGATTAGGAAAGCGAGAGGCTGCGAGCGTGAAGTCATTCTTTGACTGAGGCGGGTGGGTGGAGACTGGCGGCCGAGCGGCTCCTCCTTACGCACACACACGCACGTGTGTGTCTCTGTGTGTGCGCTGCGCGAGGAAAAAGAGAACTCCGTATCTGTAGTGCAGAGATAAACACGTCGATGCATTTCATATGCGTCCCAGGCTCTGCTTCGTATTTAGGGGATGGTTTCAATCTACTTTGGAGAAGAAAGGAAGGGGAGAGAGCGAGCTGATGGGCTTCTGTTCAGGGTTCACTTAAGGATCGGGGGTGGGGGATGAAACCATGCCGTCGGGGGGAAGATTGTGCCCGTATGCTTAGGCATGCAGAGTCTCGGGAAAAATTTATTTGCACATTTTGGAGCCTGTTGAACAAAAGGGATACGTGTCACAATTTCTCCTTCAACATTTTTTTTAAAAAAATATTTTCTTCATGGTGCATCTTTTTCTGTTATAAATAATGGACGCACGTTCAGCTTTAATATCCAAAAGTACATCTTGTTTCCAACATTTGATAAAGGGGTTTTTAATCCCTCGTTTATCACCCCTCCTTTTGCTCAATCCATAATTTCCTGTCTTCAACCCTACCTTCGTATATCACAAGTTCCTGAGTTACTCTTTTAGGTTAGGATTTTTTACCTTGCTTCCTTTCTCTTGCATATGAAATTCTGGCTTCCCCAATTATGGAAACTAGCCTAAAACCTGATGTTCCTTGCACCGATTATCAAGAAACATGGAGAGTCTACCTCAAATGTATATCTATGTATATTATTAAACTTTAAATGTTTTCCTTACTTACACGTGGACATACTCACCATAAATTGATTGCGTTTGGGCTGGTGAGTGACATTTCCTATACGCAGAACTATTATATAGTTTGTATTCATTTAGTTTAGTTTAGTGCAGAGGTGTCAAACCCGTATCATGCAGTGGACCGGATAGCATTCATGACGCCTGCTGAGGGCCGGAAGTGATGTCATTCGGCAGGAGAAACAAGTCCTTTTTTTCTCACTTAGCAACTCATTTGCTGCAAATGACAGAAGAGAAACTGCACAAATCTTAATTGCATTTTCAAGATTTGGGATAGCCCAGATATCATGGGGCCTGCCCATTCAGCAGTTACACCCAGCACAGCTCAGCAGCTGCTGATGGTGTTGGGATAGCCCAAGGACTGAATAAACAGATTCCGTGGGCCCCGGGGTCTTATATATGACACTCCTGGTTTAGTGTGTGTGATTTTCTTGAAGGAGCATTCTTTCATGCATGGCCTTTCTAAAGATATAAATTCTTCAAATAAATATTTCCATATCTCAAAAGGGAATCAGATTTTGAGCCCACTTTACAGTCACGTTTTCAAAACAGAAGAGAAACAGCCCCCCGCATTTTCATTCAAAAAGATACGTCTGTTGCATAAATCAGAGGTTTACAGACTTTTCAGTACAAGGGCCACATATCATGTTTTACAGATTTGCAGGGGCTGAAAAGAAATCAGTTTTACAAATGAATAAAATTTAAATTAATGAAATACGTTTTACTAGAATCTTTTCTCTAATCAGCAAGATATGTTCCGGAACAAAAGAGAAATGTGGCATTTACAAAGAAACAATGCTGTGCTTAAACTGAGAAATGATATATAACAGTAGAACAGGCCGAGTAAAATCTGGTGGCCCCCAGGCTGTAATTTGGACACCCCTGGTATAAATTAAGGTGGTGAATTAGCTTGCTAAAACAGTGGTCCTGTTTATAGAGTCATATGGGAATTTGGGTGGTAAGTTAACTGTAGTCCACACACCTATGCAACACACAATTATCCCCATTATAGCCTACCCTTACTCCAAAGAATCAAGGTGGTGTATGCCCCTTTATTCTCACATTACCTTTAGGGCATAGGTCAGGTTGAAATATGGTGATTGCTTCAAGTTCAAGACTTTGAACACAGGTTTCCCTGGCCCAACACATTAACTACTAAGGGCCCAATCCAATGCGGGCCAGCGCAGGCTATAAGCCCTTACTGCCTGGGCTGGTGTCGCAAAAGTGCCACAAGGCACTTCTAACGGTAGTGGTAATGGTTACCACCAACGCTGGGCCAGTGCCAGGAACAAGCGCGAATAGGTCTCAGTGCAGAGCTGGTCAGCAGTAGATTTCACTGCCACCAGCAATGTGCTCTATTGGGGGAGGGTGGAACTGGGCAGGAATAGGCGTAGAGTGGGGCTGGGACTAGCAGTGGTCTCCACCACCTGATTTTATTCTCCATATCAGGCTACGTGGCCCGTCACTGAGGCCCTCCAGTCTGTGCTAGCAAAATAATGAATGTCTCCTTCTCTCAAGGTGCCTCCTACAGCTGCCACAGCATCTGTAGGATGCAACAGTAGCCATTTTGCTTCCGCTACTCTTAGGGGGGGGCAGGTACCATAGGTTTGGGCTGCTTGCCACACCAACTCTCTAATGGGTTATAGCCCATATGAGCTTGTCTAATGCAAAAACCTACACATTCAACCACTTCTTTGTCTGCATCGTGAAGAGCAACAATTTTGCAAAACATAACCATTCCAATGACTGCAGTAATGAAGCATGTGTTAAGTCACTAATGGACAGCCAAGTAGAGTATTCGACTCCAGCTGAGATCTTGCCTCAGAGTGTAATCCTATGCACTTGCTCATAGTGGAGATCTGCCCCGTAGGGCAGACTGGGGTGTTACTTAGGATAAGGGGGAAAATATCACTTATTGTAAGCAGCCTTCCATCCACCTGACACCCTGCGCTGGATACAGCACAGGCCATGTAGCCTGGTAGCACCAGTGCAGGTTAGAACTGGGCTGTCGGTTTCTTATGCAGGCATTGGCCATAATTCAAACCAGAACACTGTCATGTATGACTGCCTCTGATGAATTCTAACCAATAATGACACCTGTAGCAACATCATGACACCTGTAGCAACATCATGACACCTGTAGCAAAGAGACAGAACTAAATCTGTTAGAGAAGATAGTCTCCCAAGTGAAGCACCTTGTTAATGAGGTGAGTGGAAGGGTTAGGAAGCCTGAATAATTGCATTTAGGTCAGGAAGTTAGCAAGCATAAAATGTTTGGATTTTTTGGGGGGAGGGGGAGCGGGTTTAGGATTATTTTCTCTCCTCTTCCCTCCTGGGTTGTTGGGTTTATTTGCTTGTTTGCTTTCCGAATACTCTTCAAGATTTTTTTTGTGTTTAAAATTTGATTGCTTATTTGTTTTCTTGCTATTTTGACATTTGTCTCATGCTGTGGACACCACAGTGGGATAGGGCATGGTGAGCTAGAAATATTTTAAGTAAACTCATAAGTAAGTAACAGCCCAATCCTGAGCTGTCCGGCTGTCCGAGTGAGCAGTGGTAGCCAGGCAGCTACAGCTGCATTCAGTGATAGCCAGGCAGCGGGTGGAGGCTCCGCAGGAGAAGGGAACATGCGTCCCTTTCCCCGTGGTAAGGGCGCAAGTGGGTGAACAGTCTACTTGTCTCCGTGTTGGGCCACTCGGCACCGGTCTGGGAGTTGTAGCACTGCTGTACCTGTGCCACATGTACATGCTGTACCTGTGCCATAAAGCATGTTTACAATGCCTGAAGAGTAAGGACTGCCCATGCTGGGGCTGCACCAGTCAGTGCTGTACCCCAGTGCTGATGGTATGGATGAACAGTGCTCCAGCAGCACCAGCCAGTGGTAAGGCCCATAGGGACAGGGGGTGGTGGGGTGGGGCCAGAACTGGGCTGGGGGTGGGGAGGAGCAGGCCCAGGGGCTGCCAGATCCTGAACTGCGGCATTGGGCTACTACCACTGTTTCCAACCCCTCTCGCGGGCCCATACACACAGACTGCCGCGATAAGGACAATAGGATCAGGTCCTAAGTAAGTAAGAGCCCAATCCTATACCTGTTACTGCAGGTGGTACGCTCGTATTTCCAATGCTGGCTGTAAGCCACTGCCGCCAGCCCTGGGGCGGCACCATAGCAATGCCGGCCACGCGCACCCCAGAGGAAGGACTGGTTGCTGGCAAGCCGTGAGTTTGCCACTCGCTGGCAAGGCGGCCTTTTAGGGTGTGGCAGGAGGGCGGGGTGGAGTGGGGGCAGGTTCCCAACCTCCAATTAAGGTTCCCAACCTCCACGGGTTCCCAACCTCCAATTAAGGTCATGTGGCCTTACTCGGAGGGTCTTCGTTTCTGCTTCTCTTTCTTCTAAATAGCCAGCGCAGAAGTGAGTAGACCCATCACCCACCCTGCGCCCATTCCCTGCAGAGGCTTCGTCGGCTGCCTGGCTGCCATGGGATGAAGCAGTGGCTGCCTGGCTATTGCTGCACTCCCGGACAGTAAGCGAGTTCAGGATTGGGCTCTAAGTAAGTAAGCAAGTCAGTAAATTCCTTTCAGCATACTTTTGTTGCCCCAGATTCTGTTGCCTGTTTCATCTTGGAAAAGGGATCTGTCCTCGGTCGAAGGCAGCTCTGAGAGGAGAACGGACGCAGCATGGTGGCTCCATGTTGGGCTCAGACTGCAGTCCCTAGTTCAAATCTCATCTCTAAATTCATGAGGAGGACTTGAGGCCAGCTGCAGTTCTCTCCGCCAGAGGCCCAGCATCTGCAACAAAGGGATCATGATACTGACCTACTTTACGAGGTTGCTGGAAGGATTACTGAGATAATGTATTTAAGCAATTTCAATGTACTGAACAAAGCATTTTATAAAGGCTAGGTCTTTTTCCGTAAGAGCTGCAGCACACAATAGAATTCTTTGGAAGGTTTGCATCATACACCAGGCTAGAACCTTTGGCTGTCTATGTAAATGTACACTGTACACCCCAGGGTATATGATATGTTTGATGGATTATAGTGTGCCTGTGTGTGTGTGTGGAAGGAGGGTGTATTTAATAGTGATACAGTACTTAACAATTAATAAGACTTCCTGAGCATGCAGAGTGCTTCACATGTGTTGTCTTTATGTTATCCTTACAATAATCCTGGTGAGTAAAGGGTTCAGGGTCCCACTCCTATTCAGAGGTTGTGATGTTGACCTTGGCACCACATCCGTCATATTCTCACACTGCCATGGCAATGCCGCACCGATCATGCACTCATGCCAGCACATCAGGGACTCCATGCCAAGCCTGTCCTGGCAAAGCAATGCTGGTACAGCCCTTCCAAGTCACCCCCCCCCATGGTCCATGGAAACACCAACGCAGCCTGTTATCCACAGAGCAGCTTTCTAATGGCAGCATGTCATTACAGTAACAGTGGCATGTCATCACTGTAAAGTCTGCATGTGACCTCCATGTGTCACTGTCATGAAGTCAGTGCGCCACCCATGTGTTATCAGTATGCCATAAAGGTATGATGTCCAAGGTGCCAATCACTGCATCCAATCAGCCGCAATGCAAACTGTCAGAGAAGTGCTACCATGGCAAACTGAGCAGGAGGTGGTGGCAGTTGCAGAGGCAATGAGTGGCCAGTGCTGGGGGGGGAAAATCCTGCCAGCCATTAGGACTGACTGTCCAGCTTTGCACTAGTTCCACCCTTTCCAGAGAGTGGGGGGGGGGTCGCAGAAAATGGCTGATAAGAATGCACATCTGTTACCAAATCCACCTTCTCTCTCCCCTGACAACGCCCTCCCAGTTGCTTCCCCAGCACACCCTATTACTCTTCCTCCTTGCCCACAGTCTGCCCCCATTGCCAACCAGCTGGCAACTGCAGAACCTTTTGGAGCTGGGGCTGTGCACTGTGCTTCCCACTATTTGTGGCAGTGGCCCAGCAATGACCTGGTTTTCATGCAGCCATAAAAGACTTGGTACTGCTAGATTGCTAATTCCGGTAGCACAAGGCCCCAATAGGATCTATGTAATGCATTCTACTTGGGGTTTCTCTTGAAGATGGTCCAGAAATTTCAACTGGGATAGAATGCGGCAGCTCAGGTTCTGGTGAAGGTCCACTGCTCTGACCAATTCTCTACTATTGTCTTTGGCAACCAGTGTGTTTTGTTGTCCAATTCAGGGGGTTGGTTATAACCTTTAAAGCCCTATATGTCCAGGGACCTGGAAAGACTGATACACCACCCCTGTTTCTTAATCTTTACTACTTGCTCTGAGCACTGAAACAAAAATGATGCCCTAATTCTCAGGAAAGGACCGCCACCACAAATGGACATCCCTGTGTCAATTTCTCCCTTTGCCTATCATATTTAAGCATACTTATCATCATAGTGTGTGTTTCTCTGTCCTGGCCAGTAGCCGTCAATGATGTGCTGCAGAGACATCACAATGTTATTCCATAAAACAGGGTGATACAACACATTTAAGGAGAAAGAGGACAGGAATGTTTTTGGCGTTATCCCCGCGTCAAGAGCAATTTGTAATTTCATCTTGAGTTTCTGGTTTTTGAAGGCTTCTGCCCTTTTATGCAACTCTATTAATTATC
The DNA here is from genome assembly GCA_029204185.1 of Lerista edwardsae. Taxonomy (NCBI): domain Eukaryota; kingdom Metazoa; phylum Chordata; class Lepidosauria; order Squamata; family Scincidae; genus Lerista; species Lerista edwardsae. Next base: position 1,247,487 of record JAJKFI010000065.1, read on the forward strand.
TGAAAGGGCTGAATTAAAAAGTGGTGACACAACAAAAAGGCAGGGGATTTGGATGAATCCTAGCTAGGTAGATAAAGGTGTGGTTATGGATTTCTGTTTCATGGGTTGCCACAGGAGGCGGGTATAGCAAAAGACCAAACAAAAGTCTGGGAATTCCTGCAATGTTAAGAAACAGCAGCTACATCTTCCTGTTTGTGTAATGTGATGTCTACTCCTTGTGTTGGAAGTTTAATCTCCAGTCAAAAGGTCTAGCAACAACAACAAAAATGTGACGTGTCCATGTGGTTTGAATACGTCAGAGATGAACTGAGCCCCAAGTGCGCCCATGGCAGGGCAACAAAACCGCACCCCCAGCACGTTGCCCCGCCCCTGTGCGTCACCCAGCCATGTCTCCCTGCGCCCAGAATAGCTCCATTTTGGAGCGGAACGGGCGCGAGGGAGGGCGGGTGGGCCAGACAGCGCGTGGGTTACTCCGCGGACTCTGCACAATGGCGCCCCGCTGCCCTGCCGCTGCCGGCGCCCATGGCTCGCGCCACCCTGGGCTGCACCCTTCCTTCGCCTCTGGAATAGGTTCCAATTCATTACTGAAGTGGAAAATTCATTTGCAGTAACAACATACTACAACATCTAGAAGTAAAAAAGAGGGACACCTTTTTTTGTGGCATGCTTTCCCAGTGGTGAAAAACTCCAGATCTCCAAGATGGAGATGGAACCAAACCCTGGGAGACCGATTTTGGGTAGCTACTCACACTGCCTCCAAGACATTGTCATTGTTAGCCATATTCACTCTAGTGATATTCATGTCTTTTTCTCTATGACACCCTCTCTATCATTTCCTGTCTATCACTACTAGTTGAAGGCTGGTCGTATTGGCTTTAGCAATGCCTCTTGACTCCTCGATGTTTACATTTTAAACCATTTATAGACTTTTATTGTCTCTGCTCTTGCCATCGCTTTCAGCTGAACATAGTTTTCCAGGTATAATTGCACAAGAGTGATATTGCGGGGCTTTTATGTTCTTAGCCTGTGACCTGACGCCTTTGCAGTGAATTGCTTAGCTCGTGATGCTGGCGCATAGGTTAAAAAGGTAGTAAGTATGAGAATTAACCTCCTAGAAGCCAATTTCCCTGGAAAATTTAAAGATTTTGAGCACTAATGGGAATGCAGATTTAATAAGTACTGTCATTCATAAGCAACTTTGCATCCTTTCCCACTCTTGGAATACCTGCTTGTCTCAAGGCATTTGCTTGAAGTATGTATTTACTAGCTTGATGCCCGTGCTTTGCTACAGTATTTAACTACTTTCAATCCATTTGGATTCCAATAAAAGTTCCTTTGATTGCAATGAACATTTTAAATTTAGAACTACCCCATGTCAGGCAACACCCTTTAATTATTGAAAGCCTTGGTTCCATAATTTTTTGTTTAATAAATTTTTATTTTTGTATTTTGAATGGGTTTTGTGCTATACTAGCATAACACCTGCGCTTCCCAAAGGAATTTGCAAAAATAAAGGAAAACAGATTTTTAAAAGTATATGTAGTTTGAATAAAGTGAAGTGTGTTGATACAGAAAAACGATGAGGTGAAATTTGAAATATAACATTTGAAGAAGAAATAACAACAAGAGATTGTAGTGAAAAATATGTAGCAAAAAATGCCTACAGTCTTTGGTTTTCGACTTCAGGACCTCTTTGTAGACCACATTGGTGGTTCTCCCCTCAGGTGCTAGCATCACCAGGTTGCTGGGTGAGCTCACTCCGGAGAAGGCCATTTGAACTGTCCACTTGAGAAGCAGTCCGTCCCCCCAAGTCAATCCATGTCCTTGGATTGTGTCCTTGGATTGTGCCCTGAATCAAAGAGCTCTGATCAGTTCATAAGTTTAATGGGAAACACACTAATGACACAGCCAGTGAGTCTCCACGGAGTAGAAAATCCATGGCCATGATCCAAGTCTTCAAACCAAAGCCTGCTCATTCTCCAGCCCTTCATCATCATCACCATCCCACATCACAACTTTGCTCTGGAAAGCTCCTGGCCCCATGTGCTACTTGTGGTGGTTGAATTCTGTGTAGCTTCAATGGCATATTCACAGCTCCATCTGGAATATAAAGCTGGCCTTCCCACTGTTTCTCTTCAGTTTGCCAGAAAAACAGCTTACAGCTAGAGCAGTGCTAGCCAATCACCATATGCCTCCCTGAGCCTGTGATGTGGGTGGGAAAGGAGGGAGAAAAGAGACTTTAAGAGATAGGCATGTGACGCTCATTGCTCAAATATACTGTACCATTCTTAATTTCAAAGTGATTTAAAAACCGGGTTGGGGAGAAGGGTGGAAATTGCTTCTGTAAATGATTTTGACAAAATGAACCTAGAAGGTGGCAGCAAATCAATCAATTCCATATTAACTGATTTAAAAACTGGTAGTGACAAGGAAAAATATGGGTGAGCCAAATTTCTGTTGATGGAGTTGTTATTGTGGGGATTTTTTTAGTACAGTTTAGTGCAGAGGATAAATGCAATGAATTGTGTCTGATATGAGTTCGTTTAAAGCAAATGATCACCACAGAATCATAGGGGTACAAAAATCTAAGAGGAGGTTACTCAACTAGAAACCCTAGTACCTGGGCCAGTGAAATCACATCACATGACATTGTGATGTCACTTCCAGGTTCTCCCTGGTGGAGGAAGTGTTAGCGGCTTCGCATCCCATTCCTTCTCCTGGGGAGGCTCCCCTTTGAATAAAGGTGGTGCATCCTTCAAGATGGAGCCTCCATATAATAGCAGAAGGAATGGATGTTAAACTGACAGCACCTCCTCCTCTGGACAGCTCCCGGAAGTGACTGCATTACACTGCTTACAGTTCTCCTCAAGAAGGAGGTGCTTGCTATGGTGGCTTCTCTCCCCCTTTTCCTTCTCCTGTAGAGGTTCCCCCTTGAAGGGGCATACTTAAAGGGGTGCCACTGAGCAGAAGGACTTGGGGAGTGAAGCTGCCACAGTGAGTGCCCCTCCTCCAGAAGAACCATAAGTGGCACAAGGCGGTCATGCACCCCCCCCTTGGCTTAGCACCTGTGGCAGGAGGGCCCTCAGGCTCTGCTCTTGTTATGCCTCTGGCACCAAAAAACCTGTCACTTCATTATCATCTGGAAATGAGCCAGATTTTTCCTGGGAAATGACTCCTGGACAGTTTTACTAGCTCTCAGGTTTTGTAAACAGGTCAGTACACTGCAGAATCATAGACCAGAAAGGGGTCTGAAGAGCATTGACTCATACCCTGCCTAGCATATAAGAATGTGCACCTAAAGTATAGCATAATATAAAGGAGCCCTTTCCTCACCTGTTTAGCCTAGAAAGAAAGTTGGAATACTTATTGTTTATTAATAGTGTTAATTCAGTTTTCAGTACATCATTATAAAGACATGGTCCTGTTTTGAGGTCCCTTAAGAAAAATAACTGCCCCCAAACAGGATGAACCAGACCTGCATCCCAATCCCATCTAATTCCCTGCTTGCTGATGCATCTGCGCCAAAGGGGCACATGCTGCACCCCAGAGGGAATTTCGAACTGTGAATGCCTTCTTGAGGTAAGGGATCATTTGTTTCTTTGCCCCAGGGTAAGGCTTCGCTGCCCCATGGGGTCTGCCTGAAACTGCGTCAGCTATTTTGCTGGCTGCAAGTCCAAGTTGACTCAGGAAAAAGGATAAAGGCCAGGAAGGGGGATAGGATATCAGTGGCACTTTGCTACCAGTACTGTACCCTTCCTGGCCTCGATTCACCCTCCATCCCACCCCAAACTCCTCCTTATTCCTTTCCATCCATGCCCTGTTCCACCTACCCTGATTTCCTTCCCATGCACTGCCCTGATTTACCAGTACCAGGGGACATGAGTGAACCACTGGCACACTTTTGGGGCCATTCACTGTTTGGGATGGTTGCCTAGCTGTGCAAAATGGCATGTCACATTTTGTGATAGCTGTAAAGGAACTTATGCTGCCAGAACACTAGTTCCACTAGGGTAAGGCACTATTAGGATTGGGATGCTAAGCTTCATAATGCCACTACATTTCCTTAGGTAAATGTAAAGCCTATTTTCTTTAGCCACCCATTTCCCAAGCGTCCGATGTTTAGAAGTTGAATGTGAGAGGCGTGAAGTAGAGTAGGGATGCTGACACAGAACGCTCCTGGAGCGAGAAACCATTGCCACAATCTGGTTCATCACTGACCAGCAGCATGATTTGGGCATGGGCAACTTGTGACAGAGTAAGGCCAAATTCTCACTAGTAGGTTCTTGCAGAGATGTGGGTCTAAGTACCTAATAGGATTTTGCATCATTCTAAAGTTAGTAGCAATTTTGTATCATATAAACTTCTTTGTTAGAAGCTATAGAAGAAAGATCTTATTCTGGGTAGCTAATGGGCTGATTACAATGAAGTAAAGCTGGCTCAGTAGCAAGAAACTTTTCTCCCCGTCCCCCACTCCCTGGTTGCCATATTCTGATCAATAGACCTTCTACATCTGGACTCCAGAACACTGAAGGAATTACATACCCTGAGAGAAGTTTTCATTCTTTTTTATTCATTGCTGGTGGTCCTCAAGTTATTTATTTCTCTGTCATTCAACTATATTGGAAAAATAGTAATTTTTTTAATTTTTATTCTCATTTTAGACAGCTCTGTTGTGTTTTTTCCCCCATTTGTTATCTCAGTCTTAGCACTTGGGGGTAAAAATAATGTACATAATTTCTCTGTCTGTCTGTCTGTCTGTCTGTCTGTCTGTCTGTCTGTCTGTCT
>JAJKFI010000065.1:1266692-1373180 GCA_029204185.1 Lerista edwardsae
TGTGTGTGTGTGTGTGTGTGTGTGTGTGTGTGTGTGTGTGTGTGTGTATGTGGTTTTATGGCCATCATAAGTGCTGCTAGGCTAGTGTGCGGGGCCTGGCTGTGCTTCAGCCAACAAGCAGCCAGGTCTATACAAACACTGGATGCCCACAGGTGCAAGTAAACTTGTGGAAGGTAGCAGAGAGGGATGGAACAGGGTGGGTGGGTAGAATAGGGTGGTTATGGGGCGGAGAAGAGAGCAGATTGGGGCCTAAATGGGGGGTTCAGCAGCAGTGGCGCATGCTGAATCCTGACCCTTTTCCCAGGCCTGATCTACATTCATGGATCAACCTGGGCCAGTGATTGAGATCGTACAGGTCCAAGTTGACCCATATCGGCTGCTGGGATTTACCCCAGGGCAAAGGAACTAATGTTCCCTTATCCTGAGTAGGCCTCCCATGGCCAAAACTCTGCCATGGGGTATAGCCTGTATTTGTGTAGGGTATGAGGAATGGTGTGTGAGAGAGAGGAATGACAGAAAAATTGTTAAGGTACTGAGCCGGTGTGTAGATTAGAAATGCAAATATAACTTTTTTGTTAACATTCATTTGGTGTATGGATATATTTACGAAATACTTCTTCCACATCAAATGATGCGCTAAAAAAACCATGCTGTTGAGATTATTATTTTTTTAAATGGCAACTTTGGACATCCAAGTGTCCAAAGGCATTTTTGCAAGTCTTAATTTTATGAAATTAGCAATGTCTTTTCTGTGCCAACAAAATCTCAACTTTCTTTCCGCTGTTCTAGTACACCACAGTCAATGTCGTCGTCTTTTAGTTACATTGCATTTTAGCTTCATAGGTTAAAATATTTCTGGATAAGCAATTTTCTGGAAAGGCTTTAATGTTCTGCTTCTTCCCAGGGCATTGGACTTGATTTGCAGTTAGTTGTGGAGTGAGAAACCTGCTTGAATCTATAGCCTGCCCCCCTGTTTTGTGATCGAATGCAAAATGCCTGACATTATAAGTGAAATGCCAAATAAAAGGAAGAGTTTAAATCTATTGGAGAGTGTACTCTTTGCCGGTTCATTTATTCAAAGCAAAGGTTTGGAGATGGTGTCTGTGGCTTTCAGCCTGATCTTGATAAATAAAGAGAAAATAAGTGCATAGGTGCGCTGTGGAACTGTGAAAAATAAACTGCTTGCGCATTATTGTTTTTAAGAACGAGGATTTTAAAAAATTTAAACAAGGATTGTGGGAAGTTCAAAAAGCCACATTATTGTGTGCTTTCCTTTTACCATTCTATTTTTAGACAGCAAAAAGCAGCAATAGATGCCAGAAAGCTTTTCACCATGAATAATGCATTGCATCTCTTTTTTTCCATTTCCCCCCCACTTGGCTACAATCCCTTTATGTCACATGAATCCTTGAGATACAGAAGATCTATGTATGGGATGCAGAGATATGAATTCCCCCCCAGCTCTCCACTCAGTTGTATACTTACCCTCTTGCGCGGTCTTTTGTACATATGTTAGTTGCCGAGATTAGGTACAGTTCTGATCACAAATGATGGATCTTTTTTCTTGTGTGCAAGCAGTTTTTTAAGCGTCGGTTTTCAGAAGACATTTTCCCAGCAGAGATATTAAAACACATCGAGAGGGTGAGGAGAGACTGTAATGTAAGACAGGTTTTGGAGCACATGTGTTTCATTTGTCTATACCCTTGTTGGCTTCGTTGGGCTTATTCCAGAAAGATACGAGAGATCAGCATATTAAATACTGCTCGATTCAAGTTTCCAGGTTTGGTCGGACTAGAAAAGTGGTCTGTTTTAAGAAATACATCATGCTAACCCATCAGTGCAGTTTTGGAATGCAGTTACATCTGACACTCGGCGCCAGTTGGGCAGCCCGACAAAGCCGAATCCTAACTAACAGCGCAATCCTGCCTCTTGCATTGTGTCGACGCAACAATGTTGCATCAACGCTACGTCATTAGCGCTGTGCGGGTGCGCCGAGCTGCACCCCTGTGTTGTTGCTAGAGCTATCAGGCTGACACTACGAGTAGCATCGGTCTGATAGCTCTAGCGACAGTGAGCCTCTCCCTCATCGGCCAAAGCTGGCTGGCGCAGAGGAGGCTCCATGCCAAGACGGCATGGGGATTGGAGGGAGGGAGGGAAGTTGGGGATGAGATAAGGCTGCCTCTTAAGCCTGATTGGGAGGCCGTGTGACCCCAATTCGGGCCGTGCAGTCTCCTATTTAGCAGGCGCAGATCCAAGGAGTGCATAGGGGAGGCTGGAGCCTCCCCTATGGCAAGGGAGCAAATGTTTTCTGCCACAGGGAGGCTCCAGCCTCTCCTAAGCAATGTCAGATACGGTGCTAGCCTGTTGGCCTCGCCAGTTCAGTGCTGCTTAGGATTGCGCCCTAAATTTCTGCACAGTAATGCAGTGCATTTTCAGCTGCTGGAGGTCTCCTCAGGGTAAGGGAACATTTGGTAACCCCTTGCCCTGGGGTTAGGCCCAGCAGCTGCTTTGGGGCAGCTCAGACTCGGGGGACAACATGGACCTGCACCAACTCAATTGCTGATGCAAATTGATCCATGCAGGAGGATCAGGCCGAGGAAGGGGCTGTGGAATTGGAATGTACCACCACTACCTATCCCACCTCCTCCCTGCCCCATCACTGCCCACTGTATATGTGTATGGAACTTCATAGGCCACCTTGTGCATTTCCTTTGGCATAGGAAAAGTGGAATATAAATTTCAATAAGTACGTAAGTAAGTAAGTAAAAATTGTGTGTTGCTATGCTGAACAAAATTTCAATAAATAAATAAAAAGGTGGGTTGCTAGGCTGAGCAAAAGTGGCAGACCCCCTCATTTTCTCTGTTATTTAGGGGGCTAGTGAAAGTAAGGGAGTAGGTCTTAAATCACAGGCTGCACACTGTGGGACCAATCCTATCCACATTTCCAGTGCCAATGCAGCTGCAAAGTAAGGGATTAAGCATTCCCTTACTTTGAAGATGCTTCTGTGTCTGTCCCCCCATCACAGAATGCAGAATGAACGTCATTAGCATAGCTGCATCAGCACTGGAAAGTTGAATAGGATTGGGCCGTTCTGTAGAATACCCTGACATTCATGTATAGCTTTTTGGATGATATGGGGGAGGAATCATTAAATGGGGAGGCTGAAAAGTCCCTGTTGCATGAATGTACCTTTTGGATCCCAGCCATAATTCTGAATGTGTTGATACTCCATATTGCAGGAGCGTTGGCAGTATAGCAGCAGCATTTATCTGGGCAATTAAAATTTGAGAGCCACCTATTAAAAAATCAAATAAACCTAACATTTTTTAGATGCTAATACTTCAGCGAGTGGTTTCATAATGATGAGTAGCTTTATAACTCGGGTGGTGATTTTCTAATTATAATTGGTCACAGTATGGGTTAGGTTTTATCCAAATTGTCAAGTGCTGAGCTCTGGAAGATAAAATGTTGATATTGTGCATACATAAATCTTACTTATTTCAGTGGGATCTTGGAACACACAGCTGGGCAGGATCACAGCCAAAGACAGTGTGACGTTGAGAAGGGATATGATATGATGGCTAAGTGGCTGGAGTTACATAGGAGCTCTTTAGCACTGCTGAGGCATTGCTTTTCTGTAATTAGCTGGAATGAAATTATGATGAAGATTCATCCCAACACATAATATGATTCTGTAATAACCAGCAGTGTTAAGATCTTGTATAATACTCACTCACACACAAGTTCCATGAAACAAAGGCCTTTTCTAAGGCTAACTAAAAAGTTCCTCTTTGCTAGTCCTGTCCATTCGATTGCTTCTCATTGATTCTGGGGGGGGAAAAATAGCACTATTTTGGCCTTAATCTTTTTTTAATGCAGCAACAACAAATCTGTAATCGCATTATTCCCCTTGGAAAACAAAAAATAGACATCAGTGCAATTAAAATAAGGAGCAAATAATACACTGCTCATCTTTAATCCTCCCCTTGGCAATCAACCATAAGGAATTCAACAGGCAGGACCTATAAGCAAGGAACCTTTCGATTAAATGTACAGGGAACCATAGGGATCTGCATTTGTACAGAGTGGTGTGAATTCATTGTGGAAGTGATTCTTTTCTGTGACACGTTGCACAGGCAGCTTTTCCTGTGGGATGCTGCTAGGCTCATTTCCATGCTGTCCAGGAGCAGCCAAAGGAGGGGGGGGGGTGGCACTCACTGCTGCATTCCCAGCCCTCCGTTGTTGGGCTTGCAAGCCCAACATGCTTCTTCAGTTTTGCTTCTGCAAAACCGCAGGCAGAGACTGGAGTCTCCATTCCAGGGCTCGCAGCTTTGGGGACAAATGTCCCATTCTCCTGAGGAGACTCCGGCAGCTGTCAGAGGCTGTCACGGGTCACACAGGAAGCAGCGGTGCCCATTTTGGCACTGCTGCCCCTACAGGAGCTTGATAGTTTTAAGATTGGGCTGCCCTTGAGTCCCTGATTATCTTTTAATTTTCCTTTAGATAAAATTTTTTGGAACTGCTCTTGTTTGGGGCTAATTCATCATTGGTTTTCCTTTGCACCTGAGTACAAGGAATAAGATATCGATGCATTGGAACGTATTTGTAAAGTAACCTACAAAACACCTGTTTTGGCCTGTCAGGTTTATATCACTGGCCACTCATTCCTAATGTTCCCAGGAAACAAGGGCAACATACTCCCTGATCTGTTGAACCATCTGTTGGGGACAGCTATGCTGTGGGGGAAATGATATTGACTCTATTTCTTCATGTTACAACTTTATTTCTGCAGCTAAAAAAATCTGATTGAAAAATGTAGTGGTCATGTTTAAAACTATCCTCTTATTCTTACTGCTAAGACATCAGCATGTTGGTTTTTCAGACTGCCAGTAATAGAACGCAATCCTAAACTGGAGTTAGGCTGGCAAAGTTTGGCCAGCACAAGGGCCACCATAAAGGGTGTTAGGACCACTCTTGGAGTCAGGGAGGATGGCTCACATCTGTGTGCTGGCCTCTCTGACTCTGAGAGTGGTCCAAACATACTTTACAGTGGCCCTTGTGCTGGGCAAACTTTGCTGGCTTAATTTATGCCAACCTAACTCAGTTTAGGATTGCGCCCATAGAAATAACTAAAATCTCAATCCTAACTAGAACGAGGCTGCCCTTTATGACATTTCAGCAGGCTTTCATTATTGTAAATAGTCACACAGCAGTGTACTGTTTGTGCAACCAGTGGCCATTTTGGGTCTGCTGCCACAAACTGTGGCAGAGCCAGCTATTGGCTACTTCTGGCAGCAAAGGTAAGCCAGTTGTGGGGCAGGGAATGGTGGGGGTGGGTGGATGGAAGAGGGCAGGGAGGGGGAGGGTTTCTGAGCAGGCAGGGGGTACACATGAGGCAGAAGGGGAGAAAGAGGGGTCAATCTTGGTAGCACTGGCATGTGCCAGATCTAGCCCTGTTCCCCATCCCCTTCCCTCTCCGTTACTCTCCTCAGACTTGCACCAGCAAAATAGCTGGCATAGATCTAAGGAGACCCATTGGGTAGTGGAGGCTTTCCCTGGGCAAAGGGAAGGAAAGTTCTAGACTGGTTCCCACCTGCAGATTGGCACAGCTGCATTGGCAAAGTGGTTTAGTTAGGGCCAGGCGGTAAGGTATCCTGAATGGCCTGGGTCTCCCGCCCACCCCAAAGTACTTGAAATACAATCTTTGCTTGGTCAATCTATCCCAACCTTAAGATCTTCCTTCCTTGGAAGCCCTCCATGTAGCCCTTCTGTTTGAAATATGGGGGCTGGTCACAGGGATTAGGGTCTCCTTAGCTATGGCCCCGGAACTGTAGGATTTCTTCCTTTGGGAGATTCCTTCTCTGTTGTGCTTCAGATTTTTGGCCAAGGCAGTGCTATTTTAGTATGCTTTGGCTTGTTAATTGCTTTTATTTTTCATCTGAATCTGTTGTTAAGGCTAATATTTCTAGGGTTATGTTTTGTTGAGTTGATAGATGCTGACTTTATTATGGAATTGATTGTTTCAATGCTTTTGTATTTCTTACCAGCTATCATTATTTCCTATTATTTGATTTTATGTAAGATGCTCTGGGAGCCTTGTTAGCTGAAGGGCAGGGCAAACATGCTTCAAATAAATAAATAAATAAATAAATAAATAAATAAATAAATAACCCATTTCTTGTGTTCCATTAATGGAAATGTAACATAATAATTGGAGACATTACATTAGTGTTCAGTATGTCTGGTAGCCAAACAGCACTTGCATTATCCCTTAAACATTATGCATATGTTACAGCACATTTCTAAGCATGTCTACACAGAAGTAAATCCCACTAAATTCAATGGGACTTATTCCCAGGTAAGTAGGTATAAGATTGCAGCTTTAGATTGTTCTTTGCCTTCATAGAATTGTTTTTTGCTGCAATTAAACTTCTGGAGACTATGATCAAATGTCTTGGCAAAAGAAATGTTCTCAGACCATTGCTTTTTCCCCCTTAGTTAGTGATGCCTAAGGAAAATCTTCCTTGCACGTTTCTCTAGAATTTTGCAACATTAGATCACTTTGCTGTGAGACCCAACTAGATTTAGTTATAGTTACAACAAAGGGGTAAAGACTCCATAAGTGGCCGTTCCCACCCACCCCTAACTGTGGGGAATGATCAATATGACAGCCAAGTGAAATGAATAGCATGGGAAACAAACCAAAAGTAAGCAAGTGAGATGCCAAGGAAGATGACCTTGCTCATAACGGAGTTAACCGGTGGACCATTCCCCCAGAGTTTTATAACAGAGGGGAGTGAAGCTAATAATCCATGATGAAGTGGTTGGGGACAGTTGTGGCTTCCTGCAGGGGTGAAAGGGCGACATTCCTTTACACTCCTTCCTTTCCCCATAAAGATAAATTTGTGAACCTGTCTGAAGCCAGCGTGAAAAATGTGCAGCTCATCCCTCTTCACCCATGCATAACCACAGTTCAACAGATTCCAATATCCACCCACTTTGGTTAGAGGAACTCCTTGAATGCCACATTGTCAGGAACTGCAAGCTGGATTGTGTTTGGCCTCTACTAGTTGGTATAATTGTTACTAACATAAAATAAGAGCCAAAAAAAGAAGAAGATTGATTTGCATTCTTTGGAGTCTCTAGACTTGCTTCTGATGTAATGTATGTTTGGATCTTTGAACCACCTCTACTTGCTACCTCAACCCTTCTCACTACCGCAATCCCTACTTGTTGCCTTGTCATTGCTAACATTTCCAAGTAACCAAATCCATCTCCTGCCATCACTATTATGGTTGGCTGTGCTGACACTAACCTGTAGTGTAATATGTAGAAACTCATTGCGCAAATGTGTGTTAGAATCACAATGAAAAGACTAAGATCAAGACACAGAGCACAATCCTATACTGCAATGGAATGGTGAGGCCAATGGGCCTGTGCCATATCCAGCGCAGTATAGGCGAGGCTGGAGCCTCCCCAGTACAAGGGCACATTCATGCCCTTACTGTAGAGGAGGCGCCAGCCTCTCCCATGCACTAGTCTGATCTGCGCCTGCTAAATAGCAGGTGCAGATCCGAGGAGACTGCGCAGCCAGAATTGAGGCCGCGCAGCCTCCCAAACAAGCTTAGGATACAAATGCTGTACCTGTTTCCCATGCACTTCCAATAGAACTGAAAGAGCAGCAATGAGGAGGGACAGTTCACATATGTAGTGGAGTCACCTCTGGATTTGTATAGAATAATTCATGTGACATCCTACATGGTGTGGAGTGAAGGTGCTAGGCCAAAGTTTGTTCCTATACTTCATCATGTGCAGAATATCTGAGATCAAGTGTGAATTGACCCACTGGGTAAAGATCATGGGTATGAACCTTTCACATTTCACAGTGTAAACACTAGTGGCGGTATCAGGGGTTGGCCAAGTTGGGCACTGGTTACAGGCCATCAGAAGCCGCATGTGGCCAAGCCAGCCTCAGCTATCAGTGGATATCAGCTATCAGCACCCAAATGTGCCATCATGGGCCCCACTGCAGGGTTCTGCCCCCAGGCCCCCAACAATGTGGCACCAGCACTACATTGCAATCTTGTGCTTGCATATTGGATATAACTCTGGCAAAGTTATATCTCCTCATCTAATTTGAGGAGCAGGAGGGTATCTCTTGGCCAGAGATATGTTCTTGAAGGAACTCCACTGTGGTCTCTGGTGCTGAAGCAAAAGCCAGCTGTCTGTGGTCCATAGAGAGTACCTACAATAAAAGAACACAAATCAAGCTTAGCATCCAGAACTAGGAACAACCTTTTATTATTGAATGCATAGGATATCTCACACATGTTTTAACAATAAAGCGTGGGAGTGAACAAACATTCTACAGTTTCCACTGTTTCATCCTGCTCCTTTGTCAAGGAAAGCGATGTCACTTCCTATTTCAGATGGAAATATAATTTGGTTATTGAACTGTGCAAAATGTCTCATTTTTGTTCTGAAGATTTGTTTTCATTGTGAAAGCAGCTTTTTTACAAAGTGTCTTGGAGGTATTCCAATCAAGGAGAATGTCCTGTACTAGACAGCTATTTTAAGAGGCTGCAGACCACCCCTCTCGCTTAGAAGTTGAGAACATTCTCCTACCGTCTGACTGAAAGGAATCAAGTCAATAACAACTGCAATCCTGTGCCACAGATGGCAGTGACTGAGAGTTCAATCCTATCCAATTTTCCAGCACAGATAGGCTGGTTGTGGTCAGACTGAGGTTGCAATCCTAACCTGGATTTGCTGGAGTTAGGCCAGCAAAGGTGGGCCAGCAAAGTTGGCCAGCACAAGGGCTATTGTAAAGCACATTTGGACAACTCTCGGAGTCAGGGAGAATGGCACACATCTGTGTGCTAGCCTCTCTGACTCTGAGAGTGGTCCAAACACTTTATGGTGTCCCTTGTGCTGGCCAAACTTTGCTGGCCTAACTGGGTTGACCTAACTCCAGGTTACGATTGCGCTCTGAGTCTCTAACCACTAGTACTCCCATCTTACCTGGATTAAGTTTCAGTTTGTTCCCACGCACCCAATCCCTCACTGTTTCCAGGCATCTGCAAAAATACCTTGACAATATCTGTGGCTCTGTACAACATGGGCAGAGAGATCCATCCACCCATAACTGTAACTAAACCAGCTGCTGGAGCATTAAGCATGCATTGACTGATCATCAATTTCAGCTATGGTGCATTACTTTGCCACAGCCATATGGCACCCAAACTCTAGGGCATGCACCCAAAAGAGAACATTTCAAAGGGCAAAAGCCTAGCTCCTCTCTCCATCCTTCTATATTTCAGAGAAAAAGATGTGAGTCTAGAAGTGACTTGGTTACCCCTAAGTCAGAGTCCAAATGACTCCAACATTCCTAACGTCTGTACATGTGGGAAGAGTCTTGCTGTATTGGATGCTGATATGGAAACTTTTATTTTCTACACCTTTAACCTCTTCCAGCATGTTTGATCTTTTCAGATAACTCTCCTGTTCACCAACTAACGATCTGGTCTACCCCATGGAATGAAGAAGGCAAGGTATGCTACGCACAGGAGCAGCTGGCTGTCTCTGATGCCTGAGGGGGACAGACTTCTGAGTGCAGGAGGTGGACTGACTGCCCAAGGTAAAGAAGCAAACAACAGACTGGAGGTAGGGACACAGTTCACATCACAGGTTTTGGTTATATCCTATTTTGTACTTGATGTGGGGAAAGATTTTATTTTTATTTATTTATTTAAGAAATTTTTACCCCGCCTTTCCTCTGCCAGGGCAGATGTCCAAGGCGGCTTACAATATTAAAAAAGATAAAAATAAAGTATAACAATTAACATTAAAAACAGTTAAAAACAGTATTAAACAATAAGCAATCAAGATTAAAAACACAAACAATTTAAAAACAATTAAAAAATAAAATAAAACACAAGCCCCGTGGATCATAATAACCAGCCAGCCAACCTGTCAACAATTAAAAGCTTTTTGGAATAAAAAGGTCTTCAGCCCCCGCCGAAATGTAAACAGAGAGGGAGCAGTTCTCAATTCGAGGGGAAGGGTGTTCCAGAGTTGGGGGGCCACCACCGAGAAGGCCCTCTTCCTGGCCGCCACTCCTCTTACTTCTCCTGGTGGCGGCACAGTCAGAAGGGCCCCCCCAGATGATCTAAGAGTACGGGTTGGATTATATAGAAGAAGGCGGTCCCTCAAATACCCCGGACCCGAGCCGTAAAGGGCTTTAAAAGTCAAAACTAGCACTTTGAATTGGGCCCGGAACAGAACCGGCAGCCAGTGTAGTCGCCGAAGCAGCGGCTCGACAGAGTCAAACCGACGTGCCCCAGCAACCACCCGAGCCGCCGCGTTCTGTACTAGTTGTAATTTCCGGACCGTCTTCAAAGGCAGCCCCACGTAGAGCGTATTGCAACAATCTAATCTTGATGTCACTAGGGCATGGGTCACTGTGGCCAGGTCCGCACAGCTCAGGTACGGCCGCAGCTGGCGGATCAGCCGAAGCTGAGCAAAGGCTCCCCTGGCCACCGCCGCCACCTGGGACTCCAGGTGTAGCTGTGAATCCAGGAGAACCCCCAAGCTGCGAACCTGCTCCTTCAGAGGAAGTGCGACCCCATTCAGAGCAGGACGATAGTCCAATACCCGAGCTGTGGATTTCCGAACCAAAAGCACCTCTGTCTTAGCCGGATTTAATTTCAGCTTGTTCACCCGCATCCAGCCCCCAACTGCCTCCAGACAGCGATCCAGGACCTCAACCGCCTCCTCAGAATCAGGGGGAAAGGAGAGATAAAGTTGGTGTCATCAGCATATTGATGGCACCCCACTCCAAACCCCCGGATGACCTCTCCCAGCGGTTTCATGTAGATGTTAAACAGCATGGGGGATAAGATGGAACCTTGCGGCACCCCGAACCTAAGAGGTCGGGGTGCCGAACAAGAGTCCCCCAGCACCACCTTCTGGGATCTGTCAGCCAGGAAGGAGCGGAACCACTTCAAAACAGTGCCTCCAAGCCCCAACCCATCCAACCGACCCAGAAGGACACCATGGTCGATGGTGTCGAAAGCCGCCGAGAGGTCCAGCAGGACTAACAGGGTCGCACTTCCCCCGTCCATCCCCCGGCGCAGGTCATCCACCAAGGCGACCAAGGCAGTCTCCGTCCCGAACCCCGGCCTGAAGCCAGATTGGAATGGGTCCAGATAATCCGTTTCCTCCAGAACCCTCTGAAGCTGGGACGCCACCACCCGCTCAATCACCTTGCCCAGAAATGGGATATTGGATACTGGCCGAAAGTTGTTTAAATTTGAGGGATCCAGGGAGGGCTTCTTCAGGAGGGGGCGAACTACCGCCTGCTTCAAAGCAGGCGGGAGCACCCCCTCCTTCAGAGATGCATTCACTACCCTCCCCGTCCACTCGGCCAGCCCTCCCCGGGCAGCTCTAATTAGCCATGCCGGGCAAGGGTCGAGCGGGCAAGTAGCAGGTCTCACACTCCAGAGAATCCTGTCCACATCCTCAGGCTCTACAAACTGAAAAGAATCCCAAATGATAGGATAGACAGGTTCCCCGGGGACATCACTAGATCTGCCCACAGCAGCGTCCAAGTCATGCCGGATCTGATCGACCTTGTCTGCAAAATGTCGAGCGAACTCATCACAGCGAACCTCCGTGTGCTCCTCCCCACCAGTAAGGGGGGCAAGATGTAACAGACTGCGGACCACACGGAAGAGCTCAGCCGGACGGTTCTCTGCAGACGCAATGGTGGCAGAGAGGTGAGCTCTCTTAGCCACCACCACTGCTCTAGAATAAACTTTCAATTGGGCCTTAGCCCGTGTCCGGTCAGATACGGCACGAGTCTTTCGCCACCGACGCTCTAGTCGTCTGCTCTGCCGCTTCATCGTTCGCAGCTCCTCAGAAAACCAAGGAGCCGCTCTGATTCTGCGACTGGGCAGAGGACGCTCAGGAGCAATCTCATCCAGGGCCCTGGCCATCTCCATATTCCAGAGGTCCACCAGGGCACCGGGTGGATCTCCAACTCTGGCAACAGGAAAATCCCCCAGAGCCCTCAGGAATCCATCTGGATCCATCAGCCTCCGAGGGCGGATCATAGAATGTGATCCCCCGCCATTGCAGAGGTGAGAAGCCGCAACAAGCCTAAATCCCACCAGACAGTGATCTGTCCATGACAAAGGAGTGATCTTAATCTCCTCCACCTCCAGATCACCATCAACCTGTCCCGCAGTAAACACCAGGTCCAGCATGTGTCCCGCCTCATGTGTCGGGGCAGATATTTTTTGAGACAGACCCATGGTTGCCATGGAGGCCATGAAGTCCTGAGCCGCAGATGTTGCCGGGGCCTCGGCATGGACATTAAAGTCCCCCAACACCAGAAGGCGGGGGGACTCCAACACCACGCTCGAGACCAGCTCCGTCAGCTCAGGCAGGGAGACTGCTGGGCAGCAAGGCAGGCGGTACACCAACAGAATCCCCGTCCTGTCTCGCCCCTCCAACACAACACGAAGGCACTCAAACCTGGTGGACTGCTGAACAGGGTATCTGGTGAGACGGATGGAATCCCGATAGACCATCGCAACCCCACCTCCCCGCCCCTGTAGCCGTGGCTGCTGCAGTACCCGGAAACCCAGTGGACAAATCTGGGAAAGATTAACCCCGCCCAGCTCATCCAGCCAGGTCTCCGTGATACATACCAGGTCGGCTTTCTCCTCCAAGATTAAATCATGGATAAGAGAGATCTTATTATTCACCGACCTGGCATTCAGAAGCAGCAGCTTCAGACTCAGGGGACTGTTGCCAGGATTTCCAAGGGTCAGAGGGATGAT
The DNA here is from genome assembly GCA_029204185.1 of Lerista edwardsae. NCBI lineage: Eukaryota > Metazoa > Chordata > Lepidosauria > Squamata > Scincidae > Lerista > Lerista edwardsae. The sequence continues at coordinate 1,279,539 of JAJKFI010000065.1, forward strand.
GGAAGGGCCAGAAAGAGGGACAGTCTGTCTACGACTGACCCTCCTTCTCCTGTAATGTCCAGCCCCGACCCCACCGCCATATCTTCCGTAACCCGTAATTCTGCTAATGGTGGCCTCCCTCCTTCCCCCTGAGCTCCCTCGAGGTGTCAAACACATAATTCCGGCGGGAGCGACCTACAAGCCAACCACCAGCACAAATACAAAAACTAAAAAAACAGACACACACACACACACACACACACACTCCCACCAACAACCGGTGCAAGATTGCAATATTCATGTTCCTGAATTATTGTCTTTTCAAATGGTGGGCTAGATTCATATTGCAGGCTGTCTGCATGGGGAAGAAGAATGGTTTGTACTACTTGACCATGCCTGAATGCATGAACAGGGACAAAGTAAACTTGAATGTTCCCCATTGTGGAAAGCTTGCGCCCATTGTGGAAAGCTCGTCTGTATGAGTCTGGCAGTCTGATCTCATGCATCTTTGCTCAGAAGCAAGTCTCACTGATTCCAGACAAGCTTATTGCCAAGTGAATATCCATTGTCTATGTACATGGCACTTTAGAAGGGGACCTTAGAAGAGGAAAACAAGAAATGTTCCATGCTCTTGGGGGTTTACAATCTGAATTTCAGAAGTGGGGAAGAAAACAGTGAAGAAAAGAAAGGGAGGGGTAAGAGTGATGGGAGATAAATGTGACCAAGGACATCTACCAATGAATCAGCTAGCTAGCTAGATGCAGTTGTAAGGGAAGTTGATGGTGATAGGGTCAGAGGAGCAGAAGGTGATAGACAGGGAAATAATGGGAAATAAGGACAGAAGAGTTGGACGGAGCAATGATGTGAAAAGCTTCAAAGAAAAAGAGAAAGAGTTCTTCCTACTTCAGGAACATAGTGGGGCAGGTTTTTGAACATGCCTGCCAGCCTGCAAATTAGCTTCAATTTCCATACCAGTTTAGCTGGTTGGCAAAGACAGCAGTGATGGAGTTCAGTGGTGATTCTTAAAAAGCCAGTTCATTCTGAGATGTGGCTAACATTTCCTGCGGCTGAGCCCATTATCTTCTGTTCCCAAAATGGTCATTATTATTACAGGTGGTCATGGATTTATGAAGAAGGAGGGCATGTATATGGAATGCCCCCTCCCCCCCCCAAAAAAACCCAGGGGATTTCTGCAACACTGTGCACATCCATATAACATGGGATCTCTGCTGAGGTGAGATGGGCAGCCTGGACCACACTGTGTCAAGAGGGGAAGATAGGTTTTGTCCTCCCTGCAACACAGCACCCACAGGGATGGATTCCAGAGGGGGAACTGTGTTTGTGTATTTCTCCCCACAGAGGATCACACTTCTGCATCTGACAAAGGAGGTTTACCCCATTCAAGCTTATGCCACAATACACATGTCAGACTTTTGTTTCCATAGGAATTCCTTTACTTGTGCACCTAGAAGTGAAAAGGCAAGGGTCAAACCTTGTGCTCAGCAACATAACTGTGATGTGGGAGGGCCATGTTTTCTCTGTCCTCTCTTCCTTGCTCAGTGTGCAGTGAGGGCTGGGTGTGTAGCCTCCTCTCCTTATTGTGTTGCTTGGTTACACTGGGATATGACAAAATGAGGAGCTGGCTTTTCTTTCTCGATCTTTCTGTGACTGGGGACACTGCTAGAGATGTTGTCCTTATTCAACGTTGTGCTCTTGTTGTGTGCAAGGGATTTCGTTATGGCCTTTTTTCTCTCACTCAACACTCTTGTTTTAACACTTCCGACTGCTGGAGGCAGAGAGTTCTCTGTGACATGCTTTCAGCTCTGCTTCTCTGGTTGGCCCATCACAGCTGGTCCTCTGACCTTCAAGGGACAGAGCAGGACTCATCTATTCACCCAAGTTTCTTGCCTCGGGACCATCGATACAAGGGAATCAAGGATGTCTTGTTATCAGGCTCGATTTGCTTTGGCACTGTCAGAAAATATTTATGTTTTGTTCTAAATCTTTCCTGCATGTGCCCAGAGCCTTCTGGTGCACTATGTTTTTATGAAAAGACAAGAAGAGAAATTGCTGGGGAAAAAATAGCATTTTGCACATGGCTCTGTTAGAAAGAGGCAGACAACTTTGATGCCAAGACTCCCTGGCCACCATTTTGTTGGATGGGCTATATAGACTTACAGTGTCTGGGGTGTGTTTTTCCCCATAAGATAGCCTAACAACAAAAATTGCATAGTATAGAGAAGATTTATACCTCTGCCACATGTAGTATTAAATCAAACCAAACAATGCCAATTCTCAGCCTACTTGTGTCTGTCACACGAAGAGATTTAAATCCTTTTCCCATGATGCTTTTTTTTTCATTCATGTAAGTGCTCCCTCAAACTATACCCAGGACAGAAACCATAATGTGTAAGTGTCTCCCAAAAACAAAGTGTCTGTGATGTGGAACGCCACAATAAATAGCTAGGAGGCTGCCATTCATTTGATGGGTTGCACACTGGGTCGCACACCCCTACACATTCTTCCATTGTTAAGTGAAATGACCAAGGAAAGGTAGCTTTGGGGGCAATGGGGCGCATGTACTGAGATAGTATTTATTTTTACAGACACAGGGCGTTTACAAGCCTAAACTAGCAGTTCCCAAAGTGGTGATTTGCAACCCACCACAAAACCGGAAGAGGGTCATTTCCTCTTAAGGGGAGTGGCCCAGAAATGAGTGCCCTGTCAACATTGCAGTGATCATGTGCCACGAGAACCCAAGTGCTTTTAACCTAACTTGGAGGTGGTTGTACTGGCCTTGGGGAGGTTCTGGGAGGCTGGCAGTCCCTCTGAGGGCCTTCCTGCTGCAAACAAGTCCACGGTCACAGTGATCCACAATCATTGTGATGCCAATAGGACATTCCCCACTCCAGTCCCTGCCCCCACCAAGACTTATTGCAGTCCCAAAGTCCAAGTAAGACTTTCTCCAAGGAGCTTTCCCCCATCACAACAACCCTGTGAGGTAGGCAACGATGATAGTGACTGAGCCCATTCCTCTGAACTTGATGGCAAGGGAAGATTTGAATTTGGATCTTGCAAGTCCTATTTCAACCAACTAACCCTCCCTTTTCTTTTATTCTGGGATGAAGCAAACAGTAGCTGCTGGAATGTCCTCTGGCACACATATCCAAATATTCTTACCTTCTTTGCTTCCCCTGCTGATCCAAAATGCTGCATGCAGGTTTCTTGGGATATTCTGAAAACTCAGACCCATACCTTGCAGCTTTTCATCTCTAGCTAGGGATATATTAAAGAAAAAAAATTCTAACATGCCATGAAATTCTCTAGGCACTGGATTAGGCTAGGAATTAGGAAATACAGTAAGTTAGAAATAGATTTGCTCAGGCTATTATAACTAACCTAAATTTTCTAAATAGCTCTCCAGTTTATCTCTGCTGCAGCTGTATCAGACCTTATAATGGGATTAGACACTGACTGAGAAAAATGCTCTCTCTCCCTTAACTGTAGGTTCCTGGCAAAGAATAACATTCCACTCATTCCCTAATGAGAAGATGAATTTTTTTAGTAATGGCAAGGAGGTAATGGGAGAATTGAGCCAAAGCTTGATCCTGAGAGTGAACTCATTCAAAAAATAACAGAGAGAGTTGCCATTTAACAATGATCTTGTATTTAATAGGAACAGTCTTGTATTTCTCATGTAAAGTCTTGTGAATTTTTTATTCAAAGATGAACCATTCCTTTAAATGAAACACCGAAACAGCAGAGCATCTAGCTAAACAAGCACTGTAGCATAAATGCATTTCTTCCCCCCCCCGCCACACACACACACACACACACACACACTAGAAGGAAGATTGAAAACAAAAACAAAAATCCAAGTTTACACTTCAATACTTTTGGGTTGTGAGGGCCCTCCCCCATAAAGAAATGCCTTTAGTCTTATCAAAACTATGCCGACTTCCTTTGAAATGTCTGAGATGTTATGTCTGAGGAAAAATGCCCACATTCATTTTCAGTTTTCCTTTGGGTGAAATGTCGATGGCAACCCTCTCATGTTAATGTTTACCACACTCGAGGCTTTAAGAACACTGTGTATGAAAATGAACGTGTCACTAGCAGCTAATAAAGTTCAAAACATCTGCTGTTTTGCTAAAATGCAGCTGAAGTGCAGTCTCTCTCTATTTTGTGTGCCATTAGGAAAAAAAAAAAGAATTGTAATGGAGTTCTCTCACAGACTCCATGCTCAGCTCCATGCTGCATGGTGACGACCATTTCCTTCATCTGCTTTAAAGTGAAATAGGACACCACTGTCTCCCTGCCTCTGTGGAGAAGTTCTGAATGGCAAAATGCTTCATGTTTCATTTCAAACAAACGTATGACCTCACCTGCTGTTTCCCCCCCCCCCACTTAAGCAGGGAATAAGCCAGTGATGGTGCACTTATGACACATGTTTCAAAGGTGGCACGCTACAACATTTGGGGTGACACATCAACGTTCACCATCACCTGACAAAAACTGCGCTTGTTTTTCCTCATTTTTCATTTTCGCAATTATTTGATGCTTCTTTATATAATACATAGCACCACACATGATTGTATTGTATTTTTGTTTAAATAAATGTATGGTAGAATGGTTTCTCTTTTTGTTAGGAAGGGAGGGTTGACATGCCAGCCGAGTCAAGTTAAGCATTTTCCAAAGTTTTGACACGCCGAGCCCAAAAGGTTTGCCATCACTGGATAAGCTATCTGGTATTCTTTGTAAGGGCTTTGCTATAACACTATTAGTTCTGAGATGACACTGTGTTCCTCAACATGGACTAGGAAGAGTCTCAGGACTTGAAACCAACCATGTAATGAAATGCAACATCTGAACAAAGTAAAGCCAACCTGAGGTCACAGGATGTGGAGATTGACTCTAAATTTCCTCAGAGATTAAATCTCCTCAAAAGTTCTGGCATTCCAGTGCAAATTGAGTAAATTCAAAGGAGCTAGCCGCAGTGCCCTTGGTGAGACAGAAATGCTTGTAAGGTAGGCCTATATTTATTTATCACTAAAGTCAAACAAAATGCCTATTTCTTCACATCCTGCGTTCTGCCTGTTTAAACCCTGATGTTGAATCCATGTACTCTTTCCTTCAGTGCAGAAGTGTGGATATTTAGACACCCTGAGGGACCTGTTGGGGTCATTTGGAGATGTGCAGAGAACAATGGATGTTGCAACTCAACATGATTTATTTTTCTTCCAGTTTTAAGTAGGATTATAAAAGGGGAAACCTCTACAATGAGGTTAAGTCGTACTTCTCTCAAAGCCTTGCATTATTGTCCATTGTTCGTTTAAGACAGAGAGTGGTTTAATTGAGTATGGTTTCTGATTGAAAGGAACAGAGTGGGGAGCTACTGTGCATGCATCCAGTCAAACTCCTGGTCATTAAAGGGTCCCCTTCAACTGCTTGATTGGCTTGCTATTACACGTTGTAGGAGGGGCAAACATGAGCCAAGCCATTGGTTTATGTTCTTTCAGCTGAATTTCATTTCTACCTATCAGAATTTATTATTGCTTTACCCAATGACTGGGTTCCTATTGAGTTAAAAGTTGCATACTTTTGTTCAAATGGGAAACCAAGAATCATTTTGAAGTGTGAACTAGGACTATTGTACACATGCACATACACTTGATTTCTCAACCCTTTCATACAGTCAGCACCAAATAGCCTCTGGCAGCATGCAAGGTAGAGACATTACAAGCTAGCTAAGGCCAGGGTGAAACAAAGTCCCCACCTAGCGACCTGACATTAACTGCTGCCATTTGGGCAAACACAGAAGCTCAGAAACTAGCAGCCACGTATCCACTCTCAATGCCAGTTCATACAGCTGGTGATGTAACATGCTCCCAGGTGGGTTATGAGTCTCCTGGTATCCATGAACAGAGGCCATTGCTTGGGGGGGGGGGGGCCGGGGGCATTTCTACAGGGGTCTGCAGGGGCAAGTGATCCAGGACAGCAATGCTGGGGGGCTTTGCTGCCCCCCCCAACCCTGACGCCCCAAGGGCCACCTACGCCCAGAGAGATGAGGAAGCTGCTCAAAAGGCCTTCTGAGGTCTCTGGAGGGCCTTTAAATGTCATTTTTGGTTTTCAATGAAAACCGGAAGTGACATTTAAAGCCCTTCTGAGGGCTCAGGAGGCTGCATGCCATCTTCTTGACCCCTAGAAAGAAAGGCCTTTCTAAGCCTTTCAAAGACCTTCTGAGAGTCGGAGAGGCTACACATGGCCTCTGCCCCTCAGAATGCCTCCAGAGTATGGCCCATCTGGGAAGGGGCAGCTCAGTGGGACTGTACCTACAGGTGTGCCCCTGGGTAGCACCGTGGCCAAGAATGCCACAGGGGAGGGGGTACCAGCCGGATGAATCAAACCGCCACAACCAATTGTATATTATTGGCAGCTGAATGTCTGAAAGCATTTTCTATGAAGTATTTGTGTAACCACATGCAAGTTGACACCAGACGTTCCAGTCCTCCAGTGATTAACACGCACGTGTGAATGAGGTTTTGATGATGGAATGTTATGAACTGGCTCTTTGATTACTAAATATATGAACAGCTGGATGTATGAACTAGCTGTGTGGAAAAGCACTATGTGTTCGGGTGATAACGAATGTTCTATCTCCAATTAGCATTTAGCAGTTCATTTTCAGTCCACTTTTCTGCGAGGACAAGAAATGTTTGCTCCACATTTCTAAACGCTCTCAACTGAAAATGTACACTTCCTCTTGGTGTTCTATGCCAGCCCTATAAAAAGAAACACAGACACATGTCTTTATTAGAAATATAATGAGCAGTTCACCAGAGACTTGAACTGTCGCCAAGTGGCCCCTCAAAACTCTGTTAAAAAGAGCTCAAACACAGGCCTACATTTTCTGATTAGGCTCATGGAAGGCTTGGGCAGACCGTGAAATAAAAGACCAAACTAATTCCTTTGGCAGTTAGGGTCCTCAGTGAACCAATAAACTGCACAAGGCCCCGAGCTGTGTACATGACCAGCTGAGAGCTTTCTGTAGCAGATCCTTGGAGGAAGGTTAAAAGTAACAGGGAGGGCTGACGAAGAAACACATTCAGTATGCAAGGAAAAGAGAGCTGGGGAGTGAAAACTAAGAAGGGACCTCTGAAGGAACTTTTTCTGATGAGCTAATGTAGCTGCTGGGAAGACTTACAAGCTATGAAAGAAAACGATTCTCAGACAAATCGTTGCAAATAAAGTTGACTGTATTGTTCTTTGAATTTGCCTCTTGGTTCCATTTTGCTCCGACAGCAGAGTGTTTGTCGTTTGACTTTCCAAGGAGGTTTCGGCCTTCAAGCTGCCTCAGGATGAGGAACAATTTGCTGAGGCGGACATCAGGCAGAGGATCCTTCCTCAGCATGCCAGATTGGTATAGTTGGCCCAATAATTGTGCTTTCCATAGCAGCTTTTCTAAGGAAAACCAGCACAATTCTAGGCAGTCCTGTTTGCCCAATGTGTGAGCTCCAGGTCATGGAGTGGCCCTGGCATGGACCTACCATTAAGTCCAGGGGGAGGGGGAAAGCCCCAGGTGTGGAGCTCCTGGGGCAGGAGGAGGGTAGCCATGAGGTGCCTTGCCTTGCCAAGAGGCAAGTGGTTTTGGCCCTCCTGCCCATCCCTGCCACTGTACAGCTCTGAAAGCACTGTACAGCTCCAGCCTGGCATGGTGTGGGGGCAGAGCGGAGTGGTGCACGGAGGTGGGAAAACAATGGAGGGGGCAGACTGCCTCCTCCTCTGTACCTGGGCGGCCCATTGGCTGGGTCCAAAACTGGAGTGGCCCAGTTAAAAGAGCAGGATAACTTTCACATTTCCCAGTTGTATTGCTTTGGTGCACATGACGTTGCGATCTCATAATTGGCTCCAGAATATAAATATTTGAGTGACCAATTCCTCCCAGAAGCTGGTACATAGTTCTAAGCCTGCCCAGTTTCTTCTTCCTCCTTCTCTTCTGCCTCTGCCTACTCTCCCATGCTAATTAAAGCCTCTCTCCTCCCTTGCTTCTCCTCCTTCATCCTCTTCCCGTGCCTCATTTTTCTCCCTACCCTGCCGCCTGATCCCATTCCCTAGTGTGGGTTTTACAGGCAGATATCCATCCCCACATGCTCTGCTGGCTGCTGCTCAGCTACCGTGCTGCATTCTGTCATGGCACCCAGTGCCATGCTGGGGCCCTCTACCCTGCCCCATTGACAGCAACTTCCACGCCTTATCCCTGCTTGTCCATGGGGATCCAAGGTCTGCAACAGCCTACCATGAGCCTTAGTAGAAGCGAATGGTCAGGCTAGCACATTATGAGAGCAGTAGACTGGTCCCAAGGTGGCATGGTGGAGAATGGAATAGCCATACTTTAATGGGACTAGAGATGCTGGTGCCATTTGCCAGGCTTGGGCTCAGAAGTAATCGCTGGGTGCTGCTGAAGCTTGCTTCGCAGAAGTGGTGAGCTTTGCAAGCAGTTGAATTCATCTCAGTTGACCTTGCAAACCCTAGCTAAAGAAGAATTTCTGTTTCATCCCCACCTCTAACCCCACCACTTCAACTTTCAACCCCTCCCATTTCAGCAAAACTTAACCGCAGCAGCAGCACTCCCCCTGGTGGTAATGGAAAGGAGAGCAATCTAAGAGCAATCTCTATGGCATGCTGCTTTTGTATCAAAGGGAGAAAGGCTCTGACTGTTGTTGCATTGCAGTAGCCATTGGGAACACTGCAGTTGCCAACATCCACTGAGAGCTTCCTCCCTCTGATGTGCTAGTACAGCATACCAGAGAGTGCTTGGATCATAAGAACATAAGAACATAAGAAGCGCCATGCTGGATCAGGCCAAAGGCCCATCTAGTCCAGCTTCCTGTATCTCACAGCGGCCCACCAGGTGCCCCAGGGAGGCATGAGACAACAAGATGCTTGCATCCTGTTGCCACTCCCTTGCACCTGGTACCAGTAGCCCACCATCTTTGTAAGGAGGTTCATCATCTCCCTTTTCCCTTCCAATGGCAGGACAGCCATTACTTGGCTAGACTAGTGTGAAAGAGAAGGGGAAGGGGGATTGAAAACTGGATGTTTGAGGCTAGAAATGTAGGTTTGGTGGCAACAGGAACCACCAAATCCAAATCCCCATTCCAGACCCAATCCCATGGGTCTGAGAAAGACATGAGTCTGAGAATAGACCCATCTGCAATGCAGAGGTTTAACCTTGGGCAACCATGGTTTAACCTTGGTTAAGGGAATGAATGTTCCCATACCCAAAGGAGAGTTCAATGAGACACATAGCTGCAAGATGCTGTGGTAGCCATTTTGGCTTCACTACATTGGCGGTTGGGGGTGGAGAGAATAGGATTGTGCTGTTAGTTTCCCAACAGTAAAACAGAACCAATACAATAACTGTTCTTTGTTATACTGTTGGGAAGATGAATAGGAGAACAATTTACAGTGCTATTGAAATTAATAATGCAACTATTCACCAATTAAACTATTTTAGTTGCTTCATCATCTGATTTTAACGAGGAATCAATAATTAATTGATTACATTTAAATAAATTCCCATATCACCCAAACAGCTATATACGTGACTTTTTGAAATATTGAAGGAGGTGTGAGATAACTTACAATTTCATTAGCAAAAGTTACTCCTATTGGTTAGGAGACCTGCTTTAATCATTTGTAAAAAAAAAAAAAAAAAACTCTTTAATTTTTATGACTATAAGTAAAAACATATATAAAAAACAAATATCAGATTAAAAAAATTACAATATAAATAAAACATGATGAGCTCTAGTTTTCATACAAAATTAATTCAGATGCATACGATCAATAAGTACAAAGAGCCCTATTTCTCTTTCATTTTCTATTACAGTACAGGTAGATGATACCTTATCTGGACACCCAAAATATAGACTATTCCGAAATCCACACATTTTTGTCCAACAAAAAAAAGCTTTCTGTAGAAAAGAGGTCTTGTGCTCTTTCCCATATATAGACTGTAAGTTCTGTTCTCTGCTCTGTGGTGTGTATTTATACAGATATTGTTGAAAAATGTGAAAGAGGCCAGCAGACACCCAAATGGTAAGAATGAAAAGAGCAAAAGGAAGTATTTCTCAGTATATTTATGTAATTATTCCAAAATCCAGACAAATCTGAAATCCAGACACCTTCCCATCCCAAGAAGTCTGGATAAGGGATACTCAACCTGTATAGGAATGTGCTGAAAACAAAACAGCTGCAGAGATCACTTGGTGCCCCTTTCCCTCTCTGCAGGGGCGGACCTAGTCAAAATGGCGCCCGGGGCACCCAATAGAAGTGCGCCCCCATGGGAGCCCAGGTCTACCCACCAGATGCAGCCCCAGGTAGACCTGAGCTCCCCTCTAGGGAGCCCAGGTCTACCCATTGGAACCAGGCACGGGTAGACCTGCGCTCCCCTTGAGGGAGCTCAGGTCCATCCATTAGAAACGGCTGCGGGTAGACCTGGGCTCCCTTTGAGGGAGCCCAGGTCTACGCACGGCTGGTCCCAATGGGTAGACCTGGGCTGCGGAGGCCAGGTCTACCCGCACAATGTTGTAGGGGCCACTAGTGGCCCCCTAGACGGCCCCAAGATGGCGCTCAGGGCTCTTGCCCCCCCCTGCCCCCTAGATCCGCCACTGCCTCTCTGCCCTGCCAACTGCTAACTTGCCTCCCCCAAATAATACACTAATGCTTGAGTTGCTCATATACACAAAACACTATCCAGCTCAGTAAACCAAATCGCATGGGCTCATCATGCTTGTCTCAGAACCATTAGCATTGTGAAAACTACAAATCCCAGCAAGCCTTGTGGTTGGCAGGCAGCCACAATAACATGCCAGATGTCAGAGAGGGGAGGTGGGGAGAGAAAATGGGTCCATCCATTCTGCCCTGCCACTGAAGAAAGGTGAGGGAGAAGGGGCTGCAGGGGTCAGACCTTGGGCACAGGCAGTGGAGGGGGTTGGGATATTCACAGTAGGGCAGGTGCAGTTGGACACTGTTACACTCCCAAAGACATTACCAAATGTGGGCTCTGAAACAGAATAAACACCACAAAGATCCATGTTTTCATTGAAGGGAGGTCCCTCCACATCCCAATTTCAAAACGTTTGGGGGAGATGTTGGTGTTGCAACATCAGATGATTGTGTTGCAACAGCAAAGCAGAGGTTTGGCTGCTGTGCTTCTTGCACTGGAGGAGAGAATGTCTGATTGGATCAGACCAAAGTATGGGATTGTGTTTCCATCCATAATCAGCTCTCTAATGCAGTTGTAGACTTTGCCCCCTCTTTAATCCACTGCTCTACATGAACATTTCATCAGCTGCACTCTACCATACTCTGTAGCTCTGCCCATTGCTCTCCCCAGGGACAGAGTATATCTGAAGAGGCAAGCATGGCCCCCTGAGAGAATTTTCCCCATGTTGTAGGACACTGTCTCCCCCAACATTCCTGATCATAGTGAGGATCTCCCCCTGAGTTCAGAGCTTGTCCCTTCACACACCTTAAAAGTGGCGGGCCGGGAAAGTGGGACTTCACAGCCGTGTTCGGTCAGCACAGAGGGTTGGGGATGTTGGGAGGGTGGAAGGGAGGCGTTTTAGGGCATGGGGAGAGTGGGTGGGCCTATGGGCAAGCCCGCCCAGGAATGGGGTTGTAGGAAGGATTCAGCACTTTTGTTGAATCCTAACCCCCGTTCCTGGCCTGGTTGGCCTAGCATGGGCTGCTTGGAGTTGTGCCAGCAAGTTGTGCCAGGGAAACGGGAAAATATCCCCATAGTCCAAGGCAGCCCACAGCTGCCTCTTCTACTGTGCTCAATATAGCACAGACCTGCCAGCCTGCCTGTTCCGGCACAGTATAGGATCGGGCTGCCCATTGGTTTATGTTTTATTATGATGATTTCTTACTATGCTTGGTTGATTGAAAGGCAGGGTATCAATCTTTCAAGTAAAGAAGTACCTAGTCTGGGAGGCAACTAAGGCACAACAGGATAATTCTCCACCACCAAGAAGGTGCTTTAGCTGCTCTTGCAATGCCAATTACTGTGTGTGTCATAGAAGCAATGATAGAGCAAGAAGGGAGGAAAGGACAACATGATGATGTAGTGATTGTTGTATAGTTATGAACAACACAGCTAGGCAAGGTGAACAACTCCTGCTTTGGTGTCACAGCTGTTGCTTTGGTTTTATTTTAATGTAGTTCTTTATCTGGGTTTCAAATAGATTTGCACACAGACATGACAGGAAGAAACCTTGCATGAGCACAAATCAGATGCATGAGCCTTCTGCATGACTTGCTATAGAAGGGTAAATTGAGTTCTAAAAATGGGTGAGTTCAACAAGGGAGCTCTCGCCCCAAGACACAGAGGTAAGAGTGCACATTTTTGCCAACAGAGCTATGATTGGCTGGCTAATTTTATGAGCTTTGCAAACACCACGTGCTAGGGCCTCGTGTGGAAGCCTGGAATGGATGCTATAGCCTCATATATTTGATCCTTGCTAGCTGATGCACCAGTGAACATAATTTTTCAGGGATGTAGCCTGCGTTGTTTCTTGGTCAAATGAATGAGATCTGTGCACAACAGACATTACCAGGGCTTCATCAGACTTAGCAAGTCATCAGTTGACACAAGAGATATCCCTCCCAATGAGAACATATGTTCTCTTCTTCACCTTGGAATGGAGTTTGCTGTAATTTACAGCCCAACTAAATCCCTGAGTGGTGATGCAGCAGCACCAGTTCAGTTTCTGCTAATCCCATGCAGGATTTTTGGCTGCAATGGGTCTCAGTCGCTGGCTCACGTCTACACTGCTCCATGCAAGCAACGCAGGACGGGGTCTTGAATTTGGTGTACACTGCAGCCTCCGCTCCCATTCTCTCCCAGACTTTGCCCCCATCACTGTTCCACCCACCTCCGTCCTGTTCAACCCCTTCACTACAACCCCCTGCACTGTCTCACCTTCTCCAGCATTTATCCAATGTCCATTGATGCATTGAGCTGGCCACTCGCCATTTGCAATGGCCATCCATCCATCCATCCATCCATCCATCCATCCATCCATCCATCCATCCATCCAACAGTATATACTGCTTTTCAACAACAACAAAAATTCACAAAGCAGTTTACAGGCAAAACATAAAGTTAAATAGCTCCCTGTCCCAAAAGGCCTCACAATCTACAGTCAATACAAAAGACGCTGTGTTGGGGTGAAGAAGGACAATTACTCTCCCTCTGCTAAATATAAGAGGAACACCACTTGAAGAATTGCCTCTTGCCCAGTTGGCAGGTTAAAGGAGGTTATGCTGGCAGAAAGCACAATTTGTATTCACAGTGTGAATTATTTGGAATGTGAAATTTCACCCTGAAAATTTGACTGGGAAATTTTTAAATTTCAATGAGTTTCAAGTATTTTTAGCAAGCGTAAAATGTTTGCATGCAAAGGGTATACAGGCAACATACAGTCACTAGGAGTCAACATGAAATCTAAGATCATCTAATCAGTGTTCATTGAAACTGGTGTATAATGGAATATCTCTTATCAGAAGTTTTCCTAAGCATTCTTCACTGGGGAAAAGGGGAGAACATCTGCATTGGCTAATGGTAAATTGACTCAACACCACCTGTCTGCTTATGGCAGTAGAGCCACTGACTCTCGAATCCATTCTGAAGGGATAAGAGGATAATATGAAATAAGGTTCCTTTGCAAATTTTGGATGGGCAAACATATAAGGACATACAATAACAGTGAGGGATAGGCATGGTGATGTTAATAAAGAATACTCAGAACCATCCCCAGCACCTTGTGTATTGGCCTCTGTGGCTGTTGGGCTATGTTTGACTTCACAGAATCTGCTTGAGCCAAGTCCTATGGAATGGAATGGATTACTGCAATGGAATTGAGGGTCAAGTGTTTTTGATCTCTTGGCATTTCTGCCTTGCTTTGGTAGGCAATAGTTAGAAGTATCTCATAAATTATCTTCTGTCAAATTTCATTAATTATTATGAAATAACATACATGTCATATATCAAATGTTGTAAAATACATAATATCATGATATTATGATCATCTAGCAAATACAGTTGGTCCATATATTGTGCAAGGGTTGTTTCAAATGTTAGCACATACAGCCAAAATTGCATATCGTCAAAGCTACTTTAAATCCCACAAATATGTACTGTCTCTTTAAGAATTAGATCCCACATTGTTTTAGGTCAGCACTTCTCAGGGCACAGTCCCAACCTGGAGTTAGGCTAGCAAAGTTTGACCACCACAAGAGACACTGTAAAGTATGTTTGGACCATTTCCAGATTCAGGGCACAATCCTAACCAACTTTTCAAGAGCAGCGTAAGAGCAATGCATCTCTGAGGTAAGGGAACAAACATTTTCTTACTTTGAGGAGGCCTCTGTGATTGCCCCAACTGCAGGATGCAGCACATGCCCCACTGGCAGAGCGATGTCAGTGCTGGAAAGTTGGTTAGGATTGCGCCATCCTAGGTGTGCGCCATCCTCCCTGACTCTGAAAGTGGTTCAAACACACTTTACTGTGGTCCTGGTGCCAGTCAAACTTTGCTGGCTTAATTGTGCCGGCCTTACTCCAGGTTAGAATTGCGCTCTCAATCTTTTTACCTCTGTGATTCATTTCATTGGCTATGGCAGCTGCGTCATGCCCCAGAATGTCTTGAAGCTTCCAGGTAAGGCCAGTGCATTAACCATTAGCCGCGTTGTGCCCCAGAATGCCTTGCAGCTTCTGGGTTGAGCCATCAAAATGTGAGTCATGACCCATTAGTGTGTCGCAATGCACAGTTTGAGCTTTAGGGACCTGAATCTTACTGAGCAAGATGTTGTAAATGATTGTAATACTGTCTATCAATAAGTCTTGCGCTGATTCCAGAGGTCTTTCCATCTCAGTAATCCGTTGGGGTAATCTGTTATTTTAAATTCTCATTTTTCTTAAAATATGATTGTAGTTACAGACATTCAAACCACAGTGGGTTTTCATTTAGGGTTTTTCTGCTGTAATTATGCCAAGGAAAGTATAGAATCATGGTCATATAAACCCATAAATTTTGTAATCCTGGCTATGGTCCAGGATGAAAATAGGCCCCTTTATTATGCCTATTAAACAATGTATAATAAGAAAACCAAGGCAAGGAAGAAATCCCCGAGGACGTTGCTTCCACCATTTATCCCATAAACGAGGGTCTGTAATAGGATGTATCAGCCGACTTGGAAGTCTTTGAGATTTCTCCATCCAGATGTCTGCTTACACAGAAATTCTTTTAAACCATGAATGTTGAACTATTTTGTTGTCTAATCTCCTAATTTGTAGAACAGAACAATATAGATGTATGCTGGTTAGTTACAAAGTTATATTTTTTTTATTTTTGTTTTACAATTTCCATATAACAGCCATATATTAACCCTGAATTTTAGCTTAAGCTTTGTCTCTGCCATTTTGAGAATTTTTCAGGATACAGATTGATGTGTAAAAGGTACACAAATCTGGGCATTCACATCATTTCTTGCTTCTATCCCACAATAAATTCATAAACCCAGATCTATCCAACAGTTTCTAAGGAGGCTGATGAAGTTCTGGAGTGCAGTTTGGAAGCAGATGGGTCCTTGATGAGTGGTAATACACTGGGACACAAGGGACCCCGTAAAGTATGTTTGGACCAATCTCAGAGTCAGAGAGGCCGGCATACAGACATGCACCATCCTTTCTGACTCCAAGAGTGGTCCAAACATGCTTTACACTGGCCCTTCTGCCAGCCAAACTTTGCTTGCCTGACTCCAGGTTAGGATTACGCCCTAAAACAAGACAGAGGTTCTCCTGATCTGGAAGGCTGTGAGTCAAGTACTAGATCTGCAACTTGCCTTGGGTGGGGATAGCACTCCCTCTGAAAGAGCTGATAGTTTATGCAGCCTGCAAGTTATTCTGGATCTGCAGTTGTCCCTGGATTGTCAGGTGGTGGCTGGGGTAATTGGATGAGCTGGTGGATGGGCTTTGTCCAGCTGCAGCTGGTGCACCAGCTACAACTGTATTGGAGTCAGTTGGATCCAGCGGTGTTATGCTGCCAGAACGCTGGGCAGGACATCCGGGTGATTGACAGCCCACCCGTCGCGTTCCAGAACGTTACGCCGTTTGTGTAACCAATTACGCCACTTGCGTACGTTACGCAAATGGCGTAATGCTGCGGAATGCGACGGGCAGGCTGTCGATCACCTGGATGTCCCACCCAGCGTTCTGGCAGCATAACACCGTTGGTTGGATCTGTTATGGTAGCCCGTACCCTGGTGACATCTCATTCAGACTATGGTAATGTACCGTACATGCTGCTACCCTTTAGGATAGTCCAGAAGATGCAGCAAGTGCTGAAAGTGCTGTGGTCATTGAGTGACCAGGTGTGGTCACGAGGGCCAGCATCAACTCACCCTGCTTGGTTGGGACCTGGTGTGGGGAGGCCGGTGGGCATCCTTGCACCAGCCTCCTTGACTCTGGAGTAGTCGCGAACGTGCTGTACGGAACGTTCACAACACTCCAGGCTGGCGCAAGGGGCTTATGCCGGCTGAGAGCACGGTTTGGATGGTGCTCTAAATGTGCACATATACAGCCTTCTATGAAATGTCTCGGCCTATTTCCTATATTTTATGTAGAAATAAATATTTTTTTCCATCCTGATTTAACAGGGATGTTGGCTAACAGTATTGTATCTGAGTGACTTATTTATTGGCTCTGAAATATATAGTTACATGACCCATTTTCCATGCGTCCAGGAGTTTTTTTTTTTAATTGTTTTATATGTTAAGAGATGAAATAATCAATTGAGCTGCAAGTTTTTGTAAAATTCAATGGAGCACTCATCAATTCCCCCGCCCCAATAACTCTTTGCACTTCAACTGAAGTGGTGGGTTCTTCCATAATCACTTTATGCTCTTGTGATAATTTGGGCGACTGTATTCTGTAAATGATTTAAAATGCTCTCTTTGGAGAGATTTATGGAAGTGTTTTCATAGGTCTCTGCAAAAGCTTTTTCAATGTTTCCTCAATCAGTTCTTATCCTTATCCTCTCTCATCAAAAATCAAGTTTTGCTTTGTCTCTTTTAAAATGCTGTCTTTGTAAAAGAGATATTCTACCTTTGAAATGTTGTTCTGATGTCTGTGAGAGGGGGAGGAACGAGGGCATTTCTGGGGTGGGGGAAGGTGGAATGAAAGAGGGGTGGCAAATCTCAGTGGCACTGATATGCCCCAGCCAGAACCTGACCCTGTCCCCTGTCCCCTTCCCCTCTCCCTTGCTCTCCTAGGATTTGCACCAGCAAATTAATTGGCACAGATCCAAGGAAATTCACTGGGGCAGCAAAGTCTTGCCCAGAGTAAAGGACCCAAAGTTCTCTTACCACATTGAGACCTCCGCAACCCTCCAGCTATACATTTGCATATTATCCAGTACTATTATATATTGACATATAAGAACATAAGAAAAGCCTTGCGGGAACAGGCCAAGTGCCTGTCTAGTCAAACTTCCTGTATCTCACAGTGGCCCACTTGTGTATGGTCAGATTATGCTTTTACTCCAGTGAAAAAGTGTGCAACTCTACCTTTGTGACGTTGAGGAATAAACTTAAGCCTGCCCTAGCAAACCTGCAATTTAATTAGCAGAAGTTTCCAACTCTATGAATCTTAAGTTTTCAATTCCTTTCCTAAGTTTAACAAGATAGTGATGATCTCATTCCGAGTCTGAAGATCTCCCCCCCCCCCGCAAAAAAAAAAAACATGTTGGAAACATCAACCCAGATGGGACTTCAACCCAGACTTCAAGCCAGTGTTGGTGTCACCTTGTGCTGGACCCTCAGGCACTTTGCTTTGAGAGATCAGGTGTGAGTGCTTGCACAAGTCCCAGAAAATGACTGATAGCATTACTATGTGTATGATTGGAATGGTCACATACAAATATGAAAGGTAGTAGGAGTAACTATATGACGTTTTTTAACTCATTTGTATACCTGCATGGCACAGCGGGTTAATCTGCTGTTGCTGGGCTTTCCGACCGCAAGGTTGGGAGTTCAAGACTGCGCGACGGAGTGAGCTCCCGTTGCTTGTCCCAGCTCCTGCCAACCTAGCAGTTCGAAAGCACCTAAATGCAAGTAGATAAATAAGGACCACTTCGGTGGGAAGGGAACGGCGTTCCGTGCGCTACGGCATAGAGTCATGCCGGCCACATGACCATGGAAGCTTGTCCTAGGACAAAACGCCGGCTCTACAGGCTTTGAAACGGAGATGAGCACTACCCCCTATAGTCAGTCACGACTAGACCATTCAGTCGTGGGGAAATCTTTACCTTTATACCTGCATCTAACCTGTTTCAAAATGCACATTGGGAACTTCAATGTGAGCAGGAAAAATGGGTGAACTGTCCACCGCACCCCCAGGATTTTCATGTGAAAATGATCCAAGGTCTTTCCTCCTGCCCCCATCAGGAAGATGTTGTATCATTTCCTGAGCCAAGCTGAGGCTTTGAAAATGACCCCCTTGTAACGCAAGCCAGCCCTCCCCATTAGCCAAACACACTTTCTCTTGCCCGTCACTTACTAGCCTGAAGGGCAAAGTTGAGGAGGGGGGGAAGAGCAAAATCCCTCCCAGCCCAGTGCTTGTACCGGCACTGAACCAGCAAGTAAAATGTGCAGGGGAAGGAGTGTGTAAAGGTTACACTGTGTTTTGGGGGAGGTGATGGGGGCTTGTGGGGAGGGACAAAGATGCCAGCAAATTTATCCAAGCTTGGGCTCAGAGAACTTTGGGTGCTTGTAAAAGCCGGTGCCAAATGAGAAGGGAATGTTTAACAAAACCCAAAGCATCTCTCTGAGCCAGAGCTTGGAGGAATTCCTCGCTTCCCTAATCAGCAGTGGCTATAAGATTTCTGATATTGTGAACAGATTGGGTTTTTTCCCCCTCCTTTTTCTTCCCCATCCATATTGCAAGTAAAAGGAGCGGCTGCGCCATTTAGAACGGCCATGTGCATTAACTCTGAAAGCTGTTCTGGGGAAAACATGAACTGGAATGCCTCTTTCAACATTAAAAAGGCCGGAATGGTGAGCCATGAGTGCAAATCCCTGCTCAACATGGAGCTCACTTCGATCAGTTGTCCTCTCTTAATGTAGTCCACCTCACTGGATTTGCTGTGAAACTCAGTGCAATCCTATATATGTGCTGCGCTGGTGCTGCGCTCATGCACTGGTCCAGTGCTGTTGCAAACATGCCGTCAGGCATGTCTGCGCTGCGGAATCAGGTGCTAGACCATGCAAGCAGCAGCACCAGTGCACAGGCACTACTGCGCACATTGACTGTGCTGGTCCTGCACCAGTTGAGCGCCAGTGGCGCTTGGCACAGTACCTCGCCAGGGGCATGCCAAAGGCGTGCCGTGGGTGTAACGGGGTGGCGCAGTGGGCAGCAACAGGGGCGGTGATGGACGACAGCCGTTGCGCGGTATCCCAAGCCCTGTCCCCAGCCTCGGCAGTCCCAATTCAGGGACTGTGCACGTTGACCTGCGCCTGAAAATCAGCAGGCACAGATCTGAGCAGCCCCATAGGGCTGGCTGGGGCTTACCTGGGGGCAAGGGGAAAACCTCCCCTTGCCCTGCACTGCACTGCTGCTGACTCCTGATGGCTTTGGGATGCAGCCTTGCTGCGCCAGCCTTGCTATGCTAGCACTGTTTAAGTCTGGACTGTCAAATAGTTTAATCTCCCTTGTGCCATCCTAAGCTCTTTGGACAAAGTGTGGAACACATTTTTTGTCCCCTTACAGAATATAAGGGGCCTAAGAAATCATGGCTTCAAAAGCCACTTAGGCTTAGCTAAGGCCTCCTGGAGTTGATGACTGAAGTGAGATTTCAGCCCAGGACTTCCTTGCTTCCACTACGCAATCTTGAAAATGGATGGAAAGTTATGGCAATGAGAAGATATTTCCAAGGGATGAGTCAAAGCCGGCCAGTCTAAGAGGCAGGGCTAGAAGACATGGTCTAAAGCAGGGTGACCCTGGTCTCCAATTCACCAAGCAATGAACCAATGAGGAGCAGGGATGGATATATTGTGCGTTTGTGGTGTGATAGCTGAGTAGGGCTCAGCTAATACAAGAAGATTCAATGAGTAGCATCACTAAGGGAGGAGCAGAGTGCTAGATTTTGCAAGGAGCCTTACTTTGTAAATAACTTCTGTCCCTCTCCATTGTAGCGAATCTTCATGGGGAAGGCAATGCCCAGTGTTGCCTACCGGCTACTGCAACAAGGGGAAGGAGCGATTTGCACAGCAAGGTAAGGCTCCTGGCAAATTGTAGGTATACTACTGGATTCAAGTATTGTGGATGGGGGCATAGCAACAAGTGCCATTCCTTTCCTGGCTTCAGATCCATGCATACAAAAATGTAGTGCTCTCTCTAGGTGTGATGCAGTCAGGGTTCCTGAGCCTCTCCCAAGCAACTACACAAGTGTTTTGGAACTTCAAAACACCTATTTTGTTTTAAGGGCTCTCATTTGCTCTTTTCAATGAGGTTTCTCCTGAATCTCTCACTGGATCGTGTCTTTAGTGCCATCTTCTAAAGAAGCATTTCACAGAATCACTGGAATGGAAAATCAAAAAGGATTCCTGAATCACAGCTGTAATCTTCTCAAGACACCTTCTCAAGGCTTCTCAAGTTACTAAGGCAAAGCCGTATCTCAATCTCGCCTTGCATATTTTTATAAACTCATGTCCATGTCTTCTACTGTTAGCAAGACATAAGAGGCTGTTTTTAGACAAGACAATGTGCCTATATTAATTAAATGCAATTGCAGTAATATAGATATAGTTTTGGATCTGAAGAGCAGTGAATGGAAGGAACAAATGACTTAAGGCCCAATCCCGAAGCCAGTGGTAAGTTGTAGCCTGCTTTGGTGCCACAAGGTGCTGTTAAGCATATTTGTGGCACTGCTGAAGGCCACACCACTGGCACTGGGTCTGTGCCTGTTGCACAGAGCTAGGGTTACCAGATACAAACTGGAACAGAGTGCCTAACCATTGTATAGAAGAGGGAATTTTGGCAGGTGCAGCTTTTGAAACCCTTCCATAATGAGCTGCACCTGCCCAAATTCCTGCTTCTGTGCAATGGTCAAAGGTATAGGTTGTTGTTGTTGTTGTTCAGTCGCTAAGTTGTGTCCGACTCTTCGTGACCCAATGGACCACAGCACGCCAGGCCTCCCTGTCCTCCACTAGCTTCCGGAGTTCACCCAATTTCATGTTCATTGCTTCGGTGACACTATCTAACCATCTCATCCTCTGCCGCCCCCTTCTCCTTTGGCCTTCAATCTTTCCCAGCATGAGGGTCTTTTCTAAAGAGTCCTCTCTTCTCATGAGGTGGCCAAAGTACTTGAGCTTCAGCTTCAGGATTTGTCCTTCCAGGGAGCAATCTGGCTTGACTTCCTGGAGGATTGACCGGTTGGATCTCCTTGCAGTCCAGGGGACTCTCAAGAGTCTTCTCCAACACCATAATTCAAAAGCATCTATTCTTCGACGCTCTGGCTTCCTTATGGTCCAGCTCTCACAGCCATACATTGCTACTGGGAAAACCATCGCTTTGACTAGGCGAACCTTTGTTGGCAGGGTGATGTCTCGGCTTTTGATTAAGTTGTCTAGGTTCGAAGGTATAGATACCCTGTCCCAGTTTGTATCTGGTAGTCCTATGCAGAGCCTCACTGCTGGAGAGCGGCCACTGCACTGCCTACCATAGTAAGACCTACTACGGGCTGCAGGGCAACTTTTGGGGCATGCGGAGGGTGTAGGGAAGGGACCAGGAAAGCAGGGGAGAGTGGAACTGGGGGGGGAGGGAGAGAGAGAGAGAATAAGAGAGAGAGAGAGAGAGAGAGAGAGAGGATGGGCAGCCCCAGGAAGAGGTGGGACTGGTGCTGGCACTCGCCACTGTATCCTGAGCCCCCATGTCTGGCTCAGATGCCCAACATGGGGCTGCTCCAGTCTCTGCCAGCAAAATAGCCAGTGGAAATAGCCATGGCTCCCGCGGGATTCAGCAACAGCCATTCTGATAACGCCGTTCCTCCAGGAGTCGGGCAGCTCAGGACTGGGCTGCCTGTGCTCTTCCATGAATTCTTGTGCACGGAATAGTGGAAGACTATGCACAGTGCAAAGTTAGGAGGATTCTCATCAGGGGGAATTTCCTCATACAACACGCATCGGAAATATTCGAACAGAGGAGGCTTTCTGCAGAAGGGCCCTAGCGCAGCCAAGGGTGTTGGCCCAGGGTCCAACACCCACGAGTACGCTGGTGTAGCCAGATTTTGTCCCCTGATACCCAGTACCAGGGGCACCAGAAGCACTCAATGAAGCTTCAGAGAGGGGCACCATTGGGGCCCAGTACAAAGGCTTGCCTTAGGACCCCCAGCAACCTGGACCCAGCGTTGCAATCTATGCATTGCTCTCCACTGCACAATGATTAGGAGCTGTGAATTTCCTCTTTTACTTGCTCTAAATCTTTCAGAGGAGAATTTCAGATGCAAAGAGCTTGTGTTTTAGTTCATAGTTACACTTTCCCCCCTTCCATTGTGGTTTTCCTTAATCTACAGTAAAAGCCACCCAACCTGAAAATAAGTTTCCGTCTTTAAATATAAAAGGAATTACAGTTAACCAAACCTGTAATTGAATCATAAGCCAACTTTCACTTCGGGTTTTAGAGAGAGCTCATTCAAAACAAGACGATGGCAAAAACAATCTTCATTTTACCTATTCAGTGTTTGTACACTTGCACCTTTTTTTTTTTTTTACATCTTTGCCTTGAAATAGTTGGATGATGTACCACTTCGTTTAGAAATTCTAAAGGTAGCTGAACAAAGTTATTTTCAGTGTGCAGGCTGGGGAAAAAATACTGAATGGAAATACTTCTGGCAACACTGAAGGTAAAGCTCCATTCATGTATCATGATTATATTTTATACCATAACTTACATGCCAGATTCAGAACACTTGAAAACCAATGTGGTTTTTAAGAATGTTCAATTTAACTTTGGAAGAATTATCATTTCCAGCCCTCCCCTGCCTCAACCGAAAATAAGTTATCTAAAGATTTTATAAAAGTGCAATCTTAACCTGGAGTTAGGCTGGCATAGTTAGGCCAGCAATGTTAGGCTGGCATACTTAGGCTAGCACAAGGGCTACCGTAAAGCATGTTTGGACCAGAAAGGCCAGAACACAGACGTGTTCCATCCTCCCTGACTCCGAGAGTGACTCTGAACGCACTTTATGGTTTCCCTTGTGCCAGCCAAATTTTGCCGGCCTAACTCTGGGTTAGGATCGCTCTCTTAATCAAATGATTTTTTTTTAGTTTTCCACTCTTGCTGTTGTGCACCACAAATTGAATATATTGTTTTGTTTCGGTCATAGTCACTGCTTGTTTTGAACCGTAATGAATGTTTTTAATGAACAAGTGCAATACCGTTGAACGAATACCGTGTCTAACGTTACTGATTTCATCAGACTAATGAGTATGTTTCAAAAATAAACCTATACTCTTAGTTTTGTCTATTAAAATTTGCCCAAAGACGATGAAAAAAATCCCCAAGACAATATGCTGGAACACAAAGCTTCAATTGCATTGCAATGTCCCATCTAGTGGCAGAGATCCAACATGGCTTCTTATGAAGCATTGGCACTAACTCTTAAATGGTAATCAATATATTGTTTCCTGAGAAGCAGGAGGTCTACAGTGTGCTACTACTAATGGATTCTGTATCAAATATTTACCTTAAAATGATTCGCTTTGTTTCAGTCAGTGTAATTCCCTTTTCCCTACTCTATTGATGTCAGTAACAGGAGAACCAGAGATTAGCAACGTCCAGGTACAATTACAATGGACTGGAGAAAAGGCAACTTTGCTTTCTTCATGGCCTGTGTTCTGGAGTATGTGGATATCTAAAAGGCAGTAGAGTAAGGTAGACTATATTGCTGAAGTAATGGAACAAGCATTTTAGTTCATATGTGCCCTAGAAGCAGCTCAGGACACACACCTCTGACATGGCCCATGCCCAGAGCAGAGGGATTGGACAAACCTGAGATGGGTGAGAAAAGAGAGAGGATGGGAAGTGCATCTTTATAATTTTTTTGGTTAACTTGAACTGGTTCTGTATACTGCTACCAGAATTTTGAGAGTCCACCTAATGCAACATACCAGAGCTGTAGGTGACTCAATATTTGTAGCAATGCTTAAACATCTTTGGAATCATGCTGGAGGACATGCTATAAGACCAGGGCCACAATCCTATACACTCTTTCTTAGAAGTAATCCCCATTGAACACAATGGAACTTACTTCTGAGTAGACATATATCGGATTGAGCTGTCACTGGTATGGAGCATTTGGGACTGAGCTATTCAAAGCCATCTTTTAGCCATGCCAGATTTAATTTTCTTTTGTGATCTCAAGCCACCCTTATCCTCAAAAGAGAGGCTGAAACAGACGGCCCAAACACAAGAGGGAAGAGACCATCACAGTCAGCCGCTGAAGTCTTACTGCCACCGTGAAGATAACCATCATCCTCATACTTACCTGTTTTTCAGAGATGAGCATCACTATTGTAAAAGAAAGGGAAGAACCTGTGAAGAGCAGTCAGGACAAGTCACAGAAGAGTACCTACTGCAGGTTTGCCATTTAGAAGGTTCCCCCCATTACCTCATAATTGGCTCACCAGTATATTTATTGTCCAATAACCACCATTCTAGCAGATCATAATCCCTTTTAGGGCTTGACAGCAGTTTTGGCTGATGAGCTGTGGAAGGGCTGTCAATCACTCTGTTTCAGAGGCGCATAGTGAAACCATCATAGCCAGATGCCTCCAAGGCATTTTACAATGAGCCTCAGAAGCATAAGGATCACACAATGTGACAAAGATCTGTGACACATCATATGTCCCCTCCACTTTTTTGACAGTAGTCCAGGGCTAGTTAACATACTATCCCATCAGAAAACACACCCCAAAAGGAATTTGGCAAATTTGACCTATTGGGTGTGTTCTTGCTATTTTTGTTAGGCAATCATTCAGTTTTTCCTTCAAAAGAGCATTGTTTTTAATGTACAAACCTGTCTACTGGGGTTTGGTTCTGGGACTCCCTGATGATACTAAAAACCATGTTAAATAAAAGCAGTTAAGACCAAACCTAAGCCAGTTAGGCCATCAGTTATAACTGCTATTTTGCAGCTTGCTCTGAGAAAAGTGATGCCCCCCCTCACTGAAGAATGGAATGTGATCAATCGCTTTCATATTCCATTGTTCAGTGAGCCAGGCGAAAGGGAGGGGGTCACTTTTCTCAGAGTGAGATGAAGAATAGCAGTTGTAATAGTCTGATTCTTCTTACCTGCAGTGGCCATCAGTGTTGAGTTTAATCTATGGATCACAAATCAGTGAATAAAAAGGTTGGGCTTGTATACACGCATTTAATGGATTAATTTCAACTCTTGGGATTAAATATCTAGATAGCTTTGATAGCACAACATCTCTAATTATTTGAAACTAAATGTAAATGGGCGCATTTGATTGACTATTGGGTAGAGTCATTGGTTAGCAAAGAAATTATCTCAGTGTTATTTTGCTTTCTTATATGTTAAAGCAGGTATTGATGATGATTTGCAGTTGTAAAAAGATCTTTCCAAAAAAGGGGGGGGAATATCATACTTCCCTACAGAATTATTTCAAATGTTTCCTGCTGAAGTGGGCCATCTACTGCTTTCTGAGAATAGGGCTGGTAGGATTATTCTGAGATTCAGACATTGTCAAGACTTGACATTGTTATGCTAATAGTGCCAGACATTTTTGGACCCAAATTGCCCTCCCAAAATCTTTCATGCCAGCCCCTGTCAGCGTTCAAGTCCATTATCGAGAGGAATCACATTGAAGCTGCTGTAAATAATGGTGCATTAAAGAGGCTCATTGTTTGGCTTCTTCCAAATAAGGGACATCCCAAATGTCAAACGGTGCTATAGTGGTCTACAGAGAAAGACATTTCCTTAGAACAGGAGCTGCAATTTTAAATAAGGGATTGTTCACAAGCTCTTTTTACAAAAGCCTTTCACAAAATTTGCCGTACTCCACTGCCATGAGACTTTGACTGATCAGTGATTGATAAAATGGAAAGATACACTGAAAAATCAGGTGATACATTTAAACTACAAATGAAACAGAATTACAAATACTGTATAAATTCTATAATAACTTTCATGTACATAAAAGACAAGAGGGTATAAAGGAGGTCTGTTCACTAGTTTTTCAGGGACAGGGAGTTTGGCTTTCATTTGGGGAGATATTTCATTAAAAAGTCCCCTCCATTTCCAATCTGATGGTACAGTCCAGGAAGGAGGGTGTCATGCTTCTTCTGAATTGCCCAGTTTTGTTTTGTTTAAAAAAGCTTGCAAATGCTAATTCTTACACTATGCATTTTAAATCTATATAGAACTCCTTGCTTATAAATCTACTCTCTTCTAGTACAGTACAACCAATTCCTATTCAGTGTATCCTTTCCAAATGATTGTGTTTCATATACTAAGGAACATAGCCTCCATTTCTCAGTTACTTTGTAAGCATCTAAAAGAAACTTTAAAAAACCCACCCAAAACAGGCTCTATTAATTTTTCATATGACATTTTTAATACTGTCTGGGGTGCGTATTCTCATGAAACGTCATAATGCAGCACTCAACAACAGCATTTTTGACATGCATGCATTTCATTTCACATTCCCAGCCTTTTTCTTTCAACAAACCGCAAAATAGCACTGTTGTTAGTCTGTATATCTGTTATATACTAGGTATATAAGATTTTTGTCTTTTGTTCTCCTTGCTTTTCCTTTGTCTTCCTTCCCCATCACCATGTTGTTTTTTCTTCTCTGGGCAGATGTGTCTGCCTGCCTGCCTGTCTGTCTGTCTGTCTGTCTCATCTTATTCTCTATAACCTTGTATGCATTAATATTCCTTTCAAGGGCGTCAGAAGTCAATCAGGTTGAGCATTAGCCAAGGGTCCAAGTCTATGAGAGGACCCACCTGATCTGATACACCATAGGGAACATGCAGTACAGGGTTTCATTCCTGGCCCCTCAAGTACCGAGCACCTGTACTGATGATCATTATTTTTCTCTTAAGTTGAATTTCTGTGACTCAGGGCACAATCCTATGCATCTCTACTCAGAAGTATGTCCCATTGTGTTCAATGGGGCTTACTCCCAAGAAAGTGGGTATAGGATTGCAGCCTGAGAGTCCAATCCTAACCTGGAGTTAAACCAGCACACTTTGGCCAGCAAAGTTTGGCCAGAATAAAGGACACTGTAAAGGCAGTGATGTCATTCAGGGGGAACGGACCAGAACGGGCGTTCCGGATCCTAACGGGCTCCGTGGCTGGTTCCGGGTTCCCGACAAGTGCCAATCAAAAGTGAGTTCCTGTTCCTAAATCATTTGAATGACACCACTGTGTAAAGGGTACTTGGACTGGGAGAACTGGGGGCATTTCTGTGTGGGGAGAGGGGGAAAATGGGGGTAGGGAAGAGGTGGGAGTTCCAGAAGTTCTTATGTTCTTATGGGAGGGGTGGATCCAGTGGCAATGAAGCACTCTGGATCCTATCCCCTCACTTTCCTCAGACATATGTGGTGGATGGAATGCAGTGCAGACCTTTTTAGTGTGCATGCATCAATGATGGTGGCTGAGGATAGGATTGGGGACTTAGAAAACAAATGCACAGCAAATGTGGTTAGTTTGTGCTTCCTAAACACACTGAATTCTGAGAGTGCTTCTGAGCGTAATTGTAGTTCTACAATAAGAAGGATGGCAATGAATGTTTTGACCTGGGTTACTTGTGCCAGGTGGTTTTCTTAGGGGAGCAGCTTCAAGGTGATTTCTAGACTTGCACTGATCTGCTTTTTTAATCCGGGATTGTGATTCCACAAACACAATTGCTATACTCTTGCAATGCCACTTCCTGGTGTACCTAGAGCAAGCTAGCTTAAATTCACTTTGAAACCATCTGTACCTGAATAAATAGGCACAAGGTTTTTTAATGACAAAAAAACCTGCCTTTTAAAAAACGCCCATAACATTTTCTAGCCGATATAGAAATTGCAACCATTTTAGATAATGAGGATGTGATGCACAAATGCCTTTGCTGGCATTTGGATCAAGCCCCAGGCTTCTTTGACTGCTCGAAGGGCAGGGTCTACATCATCTCCCCATGCAAAATTAAAATCAGAAGTGACATTTCAGATGAGATTCTCCTGTTAACATGCTGGAAAGGCTGTCAGAATAGTTACACAAAGCTCTGCAATTATTCACAGGCGAAGAAGGAAGCACTGCTCTGTCTGCTGGGCTATGGAGGCATATATTGGGTGGGTAATATTTGCTTATATATATCCCTCATCCTTGCTTAATAAAAAATTGAACTGCTCTTGTAGTATTTTGTAAAAAGAAAATACATTTGCTTGGGACTAAATAATCAATGTGAGGGAACTACTGTAAAAATATTGGTCATTCCATGCTTGTTCAGATTTACTATTCAATATAGATAGAACATCTGAGTCTGCAAAGTGACATATTCTTAAATAGTGAAATGCAGAAAAGCTGCTTCACACCTGGATCTTCCATTATTTGATGATTACAACATTGTGATAGGCTGCAGTTGATTTGGTGAGTCACAGGTTGTGCAGGAAATGAACCTGCAGAAATGAGTTTCCATGATATTTAAAGGTATCATTTCTGGAGCCTGTCAGTGTCTGATAAATGCAGCCTAGGCAGCCAAGAAGCAAAATATATAAAATGGGCACTGTGCAACTTTCATGTGGAGAATAAAGCTTTCTGCAAACATAATCAGGCCCTTCTTCTTTCAAGATCTATTGCATTATTGCCTTTCATTGCTTCTGCGGAAAAGTCTCTGGGGAACAGAAGTAATTAAAATGGGGTAATGCAAAGCTGCATTCCTGCCACAGCCTCAGCTAAGGAGATGCATATGTGGTTATTCATATTCATTTTGGAATGAGTGAAAAAGAGAACTCAACTGGGTCCATTGGTTTCATTTGTCCTCATATTCAGAATGAATGCTCATGATAATAAATGGGGCATATATTAAGTGAATGGTGGTTTCATTCATAGGAAGCTACCCTAAATGGAACCAGATCAGTGGTCCATCTGGCTCACAACTATTGACACTGACAGGAAGTGCTCTCTAGGATTTCAGTGGGTTTTTTTAATCTGCCCTACCTAGAGATACTAGGGATTCACCTAAGACAGTAGTTCCCCAAACTGTGGGTTGGGACTCACCAGTGGGTGGCGAACCAATTTCAGGTGGGTCATGAAGCATCTAGGGCAGCCATATTGAAAACATGGAAAGATGAGATGCTGGAAAGGGGGTGGTGTGTGTGTGTGTGTGTGTGTGTGTGTGTGTGTGTGTGTGTGTGTTGCTTGTATCAAGGTTGTAAATAGGCTTTTTTTCCTTTCTCATTCATTTTATTTTGCTATTGGAAAATGGCTGAGAAAGAATCCAACTTACTGCTGCATTCTCGGGAAAGCAGCAGGCTCTGGCATCACAATGATGGCACTTTTGGCCATGACATCATTTCCAGTGGGTCCTGGACAGATTGTCATTCTAAAAAGTGGGCTCTGGTGCTGAACAGTTTGAGAACCTTCAGCATACAGTGTATGTGTCCTGCTACTACAATTCCCCCTGGGAGCTCCATTTGTTTGTTTTTTAAAAGGAGTGTGTTACCTTATAGTGTGGCAGCAACTATAAGATTTTCTCTTTTCACATTTCTTTAAACACACAATGTCAGCAGCAGTCATTTTCATGGTGGCTTCCATTCCCTCTCCCTGTCCCCCACAGCCAACTATTCCCAGAGAGTGGCCAAAACAGTCCCTGTGATGCTGAAAACATAATAAATTAAGGAGGAAAAGGGCGTGAAATAGATTTGCTAAAATAGATTTGATTTTGAAACCTGCAATCTGTTTCAGGCCATATGCATGAGCATGCAGTTATACCTTGAAGGAGAGTGAAACACACATGTGCCCAGAGTTCAGTTCCTCTTCTTCCTTAATTTCCATTAAGGATTAGAAGGCCCTGAGCAGGCTGCAGACAGGAAGTGGTGTCACTTTACTAGTAGCTGCGCCTACAAAGTACTACAGAACTGAACCAGCAAGAGTGAAGTGCAATAAGGATGGCTGGGGAGTGCACTGGCTTGAACAGCCAAGGGAGGCAGTGATATGATTACAACTTCCAAAGGGGTTGCTGACTTGCTGTGTTAGGCTGAGGTAGCGAAGCAACAAAAAGCTGTGTGGCACTGTAATATTTCAGAGAAGAAAACAGGTGCTGTATATAGGGAAGAACTGACTCCTGACATAGAAACTGGCTCCTGACATGAGGATTCGCTCATATTAGACAGCAAGTAAAATAGGTGAAGAATACAACTCATATTGTAAAATGCCAAAGCTCTGCCACCTTCTTCAGTCTCTTTCACCTTCTAAAAAGAGCTCTTTGCACACCGCCCTTCCTGGCCCACTGAAGCATGCTTGAACAGACTGGCATTTGAATTTTAAACATTGACTACACTAAAGGTTCATAGAAAATTCTAAAGTTTGTATGTTTTGCTTTTTAAAATTCCCAATTCTCATTTTTAAAAAACCAAGAACATTCCCCATTTGGAACATTTGGGAATTTCCCCCAGACTTCCAACTCTGCCCCACAATGCCTTGGATCAGTGGTGTCATTCAAATGATTTAGGAACAGGAACTCACTTTTGATTGGCACTTGTCGGGAACCCGGAACCAGCCACGGAGCCCGTTAGGATCCGCAACGCCCGTTCTGGTCCGTTCCCCCTGAATGACATCACTGCCTTGGATGTAACATTACTCCAGGATATAGTGGGGAGGGGGGACCTTCCAAAAACATGGCAACCCCCACAGGGGATTGCCCTCGTCTGCCTACAGTGACCTTCACTACTCAAGGCATTGGGGAAGAAAAAAGGGTCACTGCCTGAAAAGGAGCTCTGCTGCAGGGACCACCTGCTTCCAGTGTAACACAGTTTCCTCAGACAAAAAAGACCTACCACTGCTGCCATGCTGCCGGGAGAGCCTCCTGGAGTGAAAATGAATTTGAGTAACAAAACAAAGATAATGTCAGAGAATTGATAACAAATCCATGTAAAATTAAAAATAAAAGAAATATTAATGGCATAGTACAAGGGGAATAAAAACCAAGCCTGCTACTAGCGCACACTCAGTTGAATATGAAAGGCACACTAATTTGTCTGCTAACTGCTCTTTGTCAGTTTTACAACTGATTTACATTTTAAGAGAAAAATGTCATTAATCATAGTGACATTTAGAATTTGGATGATATCGTCTTAGCAGAATTTGGATGGTACCTTCTTAACTGGCTGCCCAAGACTCTTTCAACTTTGTCTCTTCTCCAAAGGGCTGATGAGGCTTTGATCCTGCTGAACTATAGGAAAAGACAGTTTCAGAATTTTCAAGGCAGGCAACACTTGGTGCACATATCCAGTGCAGCGTGGCACTGCTCTGGAACCTCCATGGGGCACCCTTGTTCATACCCTTGCCCCAGGGTATGCACCAAACACACCTATGGGCTACTCAGATCTGCACCTGTGATACACCTCCCTGGGCCTGCCCACTATATACCTCGGCTCCACCCCCTTCCCTGGGCCAGCCCACCTCCCAGCCTGACCTCCATCCACCCAGTTCCTCCCCTTCCCCTGCCCAGAACTGCCCCGCACCAGCTGAATTCGGCTGACACACCAACAGCACATTGCCAGCTTCTGCAGGCATTGCAGGGCTGATGCTGCTGCCTGCGTTGGATGGGCGGCAGCAGCACTGGAGCAAAAGTGCCTTATGGCATTTTCACGACAGCTTGCGTCAGCCCCAGAGTGCCCTTGGATTGCGCTCTAAAGGTGAGCAGAAACACATTCCAGAAATGCAGCCAGACTTATTGAAGTCTGTTAAACTTCCACTGAAATCTCTACATTGTGTTGGACGAGTCACCTTAGCATTGACAACAAGGCACAAGTGACTCTAGATGGAGGTCTGGTAGACACACCCGGCAAACTGAATTATCCAAAAACACTTGGTTGTTCTGAATGCAAGGAGCAGCAGCCAGCATTACAAGACTATTTCCAGATCTCTTTCCTCATGCCCTATCTTTCCCCTTCTTGTTTCAATACCTCTGGTCTCCCATGTTATATTCAATGGCCACCATCGCTTCAAAGTCGGGGGAGGGGCGGAAGAGATACAGCAGAGGAAACGAAAGCTCACACGGCATACTAATTCAAAACAGGCCTAGGAGAAGCAACACTGATGGTTGTTTTATGCTTTGAAATTTCTCACTCCCACTGACTTCTGTTGCGAGATGTCAGGGTCCTGTGCAGCGTGTGACTACAATGCTTGCTGTGTTTGGTACCCATCCATGTCATCAGTATGTTGTGTGCAGTGACGTCTATCAGGGGTGGGGGGCTGTCGACAAATTCCCATGATAGGATAAGCCCACAAAAA
Organism: Lerista edwardsae; assembly: GCA_029204185.1. Lineage (NCBI taxonomy): Eukaryota > Metazoa > Chordata > Lepidosauria > Squamata > Scincidae > Lerista > Lerista edwardsae. The sequence continues at coordinate 1,312,106 of JAJKFI010000065.1, forward strand.
GGAACCTTCACATCCCTGTGGGTGGAAGTCAATAAACTTTTGCTTTTGTGGCTCTATATTTTTAGGTTTTCATAACTGCTTCTGCTTGGCAGCCTGCAGTTCACCGTTTTCCCATCGCTGCACTTAAGAGGCAGGGGAGGACGTCTGCAAACCATTTCCCTCCCGACAGCTCAGAAGCAGCTCTATTAAAAAGTTCTAAAAACAGCATTTCACTCATGTGCTTCTCGGTCAGTAGAACGTGACCGGTTAGTGTCCAGTTTTAGCTCTGGCTGGAGATCCACTACTTGAATAGTGGTTTGGCTTAAGGCAACGTCTTTCAGCTCTGGGTGGTTGTGGTTTTTCTTCTTCTTTCTTTCTGTTTCTGTTCATAGAGCTAGTTCTGTTGCCAAATTTTCAGTGTGACTATTGTTAAAGGAGGCTTTTTTTTCACCATGAGATGCCGGTCTCAGTTTGTTTTAATGACTTCAAACATCATCATCCTTCATACAATGCATGCAACCTGCGGATCCAGCACCCCTAGGGGATATGCGAAGGGGCCCAGGGGGTGCATGATTTCCTCTGAGAATGAAGAAAAAAGATAGGCCAACAAAAAACAAGTACAGCCTGATCCTATAATCTCTGATCGGATTGGGGTGTTATTGTCTTTTGTTGGCCTATCTTTTTTTCTTCGTTCTCAGAGGATATAATGCATTTCCTGGTATAATGGAATATTTGCAAGAATCCTGCATTGTAGTATTGCAATAATGTTTGCAGAAAGATGCACCATACTGAGGAGCTGCAATATGTGATAATATTATTAATACTTTTGTGCCTATAACATTAATGTCAAGAAAAAGGCCACCACACAAGAACATAAGAAGAGCCTTGCTGGATCAGGCCAAAGGCCCATCTAGTCCAGCTTCCTGTATCTCACAGTGGCCCACCAGATGCCTCAGGGAGCACACGAGACAACAAGATGCCTGCATCTCGTTGCCACTCCCCTGCATCTGGCACCCTGCACTACCTTTTTCTTGATAGCATCGCAAATATAAATTTAGCTGAAGTTTTACCCATTAATGTGCAGAAAGCTGGACCTGTTGAAGCTCTGCCATATGGAATCTCAAAAGGCCTGTTCAGACATTAATGGTCATGGGTGGGCAGTGTTGTGTACTGTCTCTTTAAGAGGGAAGCCAAGAAGCCTTGGAATGAGAAGGCCACACGAAAAGAGTGGTGGAACAATTTCTGTTTGCAGCAGATATATGTGAGTTTATGTGATTATGAATCTAGACACTCCTAGATTTGGGGCAGCCAAAAATAGTTCTTGACATGGTGCGCAATTATTTGATAGAGTTCGCTGTCACAAGATATGGAGAAGGCTATTAGCTTATCTGGCTGTAAAAGGAGATGAGATGAATTCCTGGAAGAGCTGAAGATACATCTGTCAATGATTGCTAGTCATGGGAGTCAATACCATAAGGAGCCTCCATGCACCCCATGGTGAACACACTCCCTCCCAGTGGCCCCCTCCTGTCCCATCCCCAACTTACCCAGCTGCTGGCCAGATGGGGAGGCAGAGGCTTGCTCCCAGGGACATTTAATGCAGGGTCTGACCTGGGATGAGGAGCAAGGAAGATCCTGCATTCAAGCTTGCCTCGATCTTCCATTTCGCTGGCCAAGCAGGCTGGCTTTCCAGGGACCCAGAGGCCTTTAGGGAGTAAGCAACACAGAAGGAGAACATGAGGCAGAAATAAGCAATGGACAATGCTGAGCACACTGCAATGCTGCCGCCTCACAGAAAGAGTGATGCTGGCAGGCATTATTGATCAGACAGGTGGGCCAGTGGTGCTTTGTGAGCCAGGGTTGGCCAAACTCAGATGTTGGCTCTGCTTCCCAGTTTTGTGCACTTGGATCATCAAAGGACTTTGAGCCTATCTAGAAGGATCCTCATGTTCTTTGGAGCCCATCAGTCTGACCTACTCTTCTCCCCAATGCTACATAAGTGCCAGAATGTTTAAGCATCAACATTCTACACAAGTGTCATTTTAAATCATGTCAGGAGGGGTTATTTTATAGCTGTGACTCTAGCGTTGAGCACCAACTATAAAGACAGGAGCAGCCCCCAATGAATCTTCTATGTCAACTTTCCCTTTGGCACGTCCTTCCAGCTAATACCTTCTCAACCTGATAGCTCTTGTATCTAAGGAGATCTCTGTCAAGGCTGTGTCTTAACCTTGAGCAAATTCCTTGTTCTCTGGTGTGCTCTCTAGTGAGTTTTTGTGCCAAAGGATATTAGACCCTTCACTTTCTAGGCCAGTAGAATTACAGCGGGTAGTACATGATCCAGATTTCTGCTCTGGTTGTACTGATGTCCTTAATGGTTAAATAATTCAGCAAGCTCTTCTCGTTATGAATTGCGCGACTGCCAAAAACCATGTGGAACTTCCTTGTTATTGCCCATTTGGGAACCAATAACTAGTATGAATGGCCGACAAGTTCATTCTCTCCTATTCACTGGGGTTTCATCTTTCTTTTAGCACAGACTCTGACTAGCTGTGCTTCGTATTTCATTTGGGGTTTTGTCTGCTCTACTACTTAAAAAAAATACTTTTCTGGCAGTTACACTGGAAAAAGTGACTTGCCATATTGTGCTGGTGATAGGATTTGCAATAGAGAGGATACCTTTTGGCCTGATCAGGTTAAGCCAATGCATTTGGATACAGACCAATCTGTTCCAAGTGATGTTAGCAGAATTATGCCTTGGCAGTGTCTGAGGGCACAATCCTAATTTGGATTTAGGCTGCTGGCACAAGTTAGACCAGCAAAGTTTGGCCAGCACAAGGGACACCGAAAAGTATGTTTGGACCACTCTCGGAGTCAGAGCGCCTAACATACAGATGTGTGCCATCCTCCCTGACTCCGAGTTGATCAGTTGTTGCCAAATGGTATCCCCCCCCCCAAAAAAAAACAAACTAAAATATGAAAGATGAGTCTTAGAAATAACCACTTGATGATGATAAGGAAGGATTGCCCCCAAATTGGAAAAAAAGGGAAAAAAAGGTTGGTACTACCCCCCCCAAGCATTCATTCTTTACAGTGGGCATCCTAGACTGGGTCGCTTTTCTCCTCCATTTCCAGGAACAAATTTAAGCCGAGGAACCTTTGTTGGGAGAAGCCCCTTCCAGTTTTGAGGCATAGTTCAACAAGAAACAAAGCAGCTCAAAAGATACTAAAAACATTTGAGAAAACTAAATAGTGTAAAACACTTTTCAAAGGGACTATAATACATTTAAAATACTTATATACCATAATTTAATATATACAGTGTAACCAATAAGTACACAGCAGATTTCTATAATTGTATAAATGCCTTGGGGCACAATCCTATCCTGGAGTTAGGCCGGCACAGTTGGGCCAGCAAAGTTTGGCCGGCACAAGGGCCACTGTAAAGCACATTTGGACCATTCTCGGAGTCAAGGAGGATGGTGCACGTCTGTGTGCTGGCCTCTCTGACTCCGAGAGTGAGCCAAACATACTTTAGGGCATTCCTTCTGCCAGCCAAACTTTGCTGGCCTAACAGTGCAGGCCTAACTCCAGGTTAGGATTGCTCTCCTATTTATCAGCAAATTAATGACGGCAGGCTATCATATCCAAGCCACCAGAGTAATTACAACATTGACATGTCAATCCAGGCCCCACTTTGCTTTCTTTCCCAATAAAGAACACATTTCTTAAAATGTACCACTTTCAGGAACTTCTTATATTTCATTCTCCTTTATCTGTAGTGCAAAACCGAGCAATTCAATTCAATTCACACAACCGATTCAGTGTAGAATCATGTGATATTCTGTGGGGGAATAGAGCACAGTGAACCTGTTTGCATTACAATGACGGGCAATAAACAGAAGTAGGTGAGACCATGGAGATGGGAATGCTGCCCAAACTGGAAGCTTGTGTTGAATTGCCCTCTTCTCCTAGTAACATGAGAATTGCATGATTTGTCATATTATTTTCCTGTGTTTCCCCATCTGCCACACCTCCTCATTGGCTGCCACTGGTTGGAGTGGGTCAATGGGGTCAGCAATGCTGACCAGACATGATGAGGCAAGGAGGAGAATGTGGGGATGTCATTTTTGGTGTATGTCCAGCATCATGACAAGTTCTGCCCTATTGTTGCTCAAATCAATATTATTTCTTGCAAGACAATGGGATTTCTTTTACCTGTAAAAGGTGTATCTTTGGTTTAACCCATCTGGAGTTTCTGCTATAGTTTTTTTTAACATTCATTCCTTGTAACAAGCAGGAACTCCTTCCAAATGCTGGATGCAAGCAGTAGTCCACTCCTCTTTGAAATGAGCACCTGTGACATATTTTTACTTTTACTTTTTTTACTTTTACTTTTTTTACTTTTACATATTTTTACTTTTTATGTGATATTTTTACTTGTGACAGAACATAGTCTGATGATGAAAGTGAGGGACAGAGAAGGGAGAAGTTCCATTTTTTGCTAAAGCGTGCAATGGTGGAAGAAGGTAGTGCAGCTTGGGAAATGGAGCTAATTCTGTAAAAGCAAGAAGTCCCCAAGTCCTGATCCAATAACATTCAGCTCAAGAAGGGGACACTCATCTTTCTGGCAAAGTTAAAGACAGGCATAGGAGCCCCAAAGTGAGGTGCAGCCATTTTCAATTTAAGTGGCAAACAGAAGAAAATCAGAAAATGCTGGGCTTTCTAGATTAAGGGGGTCCACTGAAGGTGTTGTGCCCATGGTCTCCAAAATCCAAGAGCAAGCACTACTAATGCAGCAATTTGTATGGCAGCTTTCGATCAGGATCTGTTCCAAGATAAGCCCCAGTGCACTCTGTGTTATACTTTGCAGGGCCGGGGGGGTGGGTGGGTGGGGGATAATATAAACTTGAAGTCTCTGAAGTCCCTCATTCCATTGAAAGAACATCTTTCTTTCCAAGATAGCAGCAAAGATGGAAGAGAAATCCTCACGGAGACCAAACGTTTCAAACTTGGAGCCTTTTAAAAATGTGCTACTAATCTGCTCCCTCCCCCGCCCTACTAACCATGGCTATTTGTTTTCCCATCGCTTCCAGAACGTTATTGTTGGGTCACACCAAAATAGTCTTGCTCAATTTTATACTTTCTAGCTAATGCTGAGCTCAGTGGATATTTCCCTTAGTCAGAACTTTGGGATCCCGGATCTGAAGCCAACGTGCTCTCCTAACTTGGCGCCTCTCTCTCTCTCTCTCTCTCTCTCTCTGATGGTTCACATCCTCACTTGGATGCTACAAGCTGACCCACATACTCGGTCACAAACAGCTTTTGAAACTCACTTCACTTTCCAAAGTCATTTAGCACCAAAGCCTGCTGTTTGAGGGGGGGGGGGGAAGCCAAGCCTGAAGCTTCCTTGGACTCACTAAACTCGCCTCATGATTCTTTGGATCCTGGCCATAGTTTCCATTTATAATTTTCACTGCATTGGTGGGAGGACAATGTTGCTCACAGTGGAAAGAAAACAAAGGCTGAAATGTAATATGCTTTTGTATATCAGTGATGTAAGAAAGCATCTCCATAGCATGGCCTTGTAAATAGCCACTCTTGAGGGTGACTTGGGGTAAAAAGGACCTTTATGTGACCAGTCAGGGAAGGTTTTTAAATGAGAAGATTTGCTTCTCCTTCCTTTAGGCCACCAACATGTGGCAAAAGCTTAGCATAGATATCTGTGGGTTGCAGCAGCTGCCAGTAAGAGTGCAATCCTAACCTGGAATTAGGCTGGCAAAGTTTGGCTGGCACAAGAGCCACCATAAAGCATGTTTGGACCACCCTCTGAGTCAGGGGTGATGGTGCACATCTGTGTGCTGGCCTCTCTGACTCCAAGAGTGATCCAAACATACTTTACGGTGTCTCTTGTGCTGGCCACACTTTGCTGGCCTAACTGTGCTGGCCTCACTCTAGGTTAGGATTGCGTCCTACAATGGTGTAAAAGGTAATACTGTGGACCTTCCATATGGACAGGGGTTTGGATCCGGCTCCTGCAGAGATACCAAAATCCTGAATGTTCAAGCCCGCAGATGACATGTTGAAAAAAATGGTATAAATTTGCATAAATTACATAAATTTGTGCAAATTGCATACTGTAATAATGTTGTATTAAACATTATTGTTTAATAATTGCAAAATTATCAGAACTTGCCTAAATTGCCTAAAACAGTCATACATTGTCTAAACCTATGGGCGGGCGTGAGCTGAACACTGATATGGCAGGGTGTGAGACAAACATAGATATAGTTGGGTATGTGATTTTTTTTTTAAAAAAAAAAATACATGTTTCAATCTGCCATTGATTAAATCCACAGATGTGGAGCTTGTGGATATTGCAGACTCACTGTAAGTGATAACTGCACTGAATGGTAAGTCAGGGCTACCCCCCCCCACACACACACATTTTTATTTGTTGGCATCATGTGATAGTGTTGGAGACCTGGAGTGGTGAGGTCAGCACCATGTAGATGCATGACTCAATAGCACTCCTTCTAGTCTGGTGATGACATTGACCCCTGAACAGGGTGCAGCTAGCCAGTTAGCAATCACCTGCATACACAGGGCAGATGTCACCATTCCCTGCCTCCAACTTGTATTGCTCAACATCTGCCAGTGAAGGCAAGAGATCCCTCCCCCCTCCCCCTGTGCAATAGGCATTTATTCAACAGCTGTAGCTGATCGAAAAGCCAAGAAAATATTTGTGAGTGAGCAACTTTTGTAGACTGATTTACGAGCCTGCCATATCATCCGTCCTGTGGTTGGTATTTCTGGTAGTGATTTTTTTTTTTAATTTAAAAACTTTCTTGTGAGTACTCCTTAAATATGGAAAATTTGAAATCAGTCCTTGGCTCGGGGAAATGTCATGTTTTCTTAACAGTTACTGATTTTTGTTAAGAGTGCAACTTGTTATCAGTAGAAATGCAATTCAGAAAATAGGCAGAATTCTTCCTTCCATGTTTATACACATGACCATCAGAGCACTCTCTAATTCACATGGAAAGGCAGAGTTCTACTGAGTTATTTTTAAAAAGCCCCTTGGTAACAGAAAGGTTATAATGTAATGAAGTAAACAGACCTGAGATTTATCTGGAGACCCTCCTCAATCTGCCTGCTGCAGCTGCCGCTGTTACTGGGGTGACTTAGTTTGAAGCAGTTACTCCATTTTTCTTGGTGACATTTAATCCTGAGAACCATTTTGAAGAGAGTTGCTGCCAAGTCAGGTTATGCAGAGTGTGGCCACTGAATTTCAGCTCATGTGAAACTTGAGGCAACTCACAGGGCTGCTGCTCAAGCAAAATGCCTGCAGGACTTTGGAGGGAGTACATTTTAATAAGATGGATGAAATCTCTCAGAGTAGAGTACTCAGACGTACCACTGCCTTGTCAATTAATAATATGCAGTAGTTTTTCCAACTAATATTTACTCATGGCTGATTTTTTTAAATTTAAACTAACAGTTTCAGTGGGGAAAGAGTTTATTGTGAAAAATACTTTCTGGGCAAATGTCCACCTTTTCCAGTCGATGACATTTCCCCCCTGCCTGCTGTTGCTTCCACCTTCCTGGATTAGAGGCATGCATGATCTCACCCTATCAGGAATCCCATTAGCCTTTTTTAGATATTCTAACAGGCACCCCTAGAAGTGTTCTTTGCTCTCTCTATCCAGTCTTTTGGCCTACACCTTTGGTCCCTCTCATGGACAAATCAGGTTGCCGGTTGTTGATCCCTATGCTGTACAATGGGTTCTCTGCCCAAATCCTTTGGATGTAGTTATTGCTTGCAACAGAGTATGGGATATCCAAGATAGTCTTGGATCAGTAGCATGAAGGGAAAAAAGGGTGACATGGATCTGTATGCTGGTTCTGTGCTTTCCTGGTTGCGCATTAACATGTTGCTGCAGTGGCCTTCTTGGTATTGCACGGTTGTTTGACAGTAATTAGATGGACATTTTAATTTCGACATTGTATGCATGCAAAACATGTGGGTTTTTTTTTTTTAAATCCACAAATACATTTGGGCCCTGAAGCAGTCAGACGGTTCATTTAACAAGGGGGGAAGTTTTACAGACTTCTGCTTGGTTCCCTTGACAGTTTGTTCTCAATATAAATATACTATCTGGGAATTCTTGAATCAGTGTTTCCCACATAATTGCTTTCTTATGTCATTGTCAATTCTGGTTTATTTTACTGAGCCAAGCAGCCTCCTACTCTACTGTTTTAAGGGAAAGTTGTTGCTACAACCACAACAACTTTGGGTGCTCAGGGATGGCTGAACCCCGTCCTGCTGACGGACCAAAGAACCCAGTGGCATGGCGTTAGTGACCTTGTCATTTTCCTATTGCAGGGCACCAACATGGCAAAAGACCAGGCTGAACTCTGGCACATACACAGAAAGATCCATTGCCAACCTCTAAACTCCTCCCCCGCCCCAATGTCAGAGGAATGACTGGGTACTATGCGCTCAATTAATTCAAAAAGAAAATAATTACAGTTAGTCCTCATTATCCACTAAGGTTGGGTTCCTGGAAATTCTTGTGGATAGCAACTTCACACATAATGAACCAATGAACCATTGGGCAGAAGATTTAGCCGAGAGGGTTAATGCCTCCGTTTGCCCGAAGATAACACCTGAAGATCTCAAGGTCGTGAGCTCGGGACTGCCGGAAGTCTCTGCAAGCAGCAGACCTTGGAAACTGCGGCTGATTAATAAGCTGAGTTTCAGCTGCCTCGTGGGAGGAGGAGTGTGCTGAAATCAGCTGCATCTCTGGTGGCAGCAGGGAAGCCTCATCAGCCAGCAGATGACAGACGGGTGGCTAAAGAAAGAAGGCTAAATCCAGAAAGAAAGATCTGTAGGAGTGTTGTTCTTGGAAGATAGAACATTCTGTAAATTGTAAAAACCTTCGGGTTTGTGAGAAAGTCTGCCTATGTAAACCGCCTTGAGTTCAATCATTAGAGAAATCTAGTGATCTTAAGAAAGGCGGTATATAAATAAATGTATTATTATTATTATTGATCTTATGGGATCAATGGGGTTGGATGAAAACGGTACCTTATCTGCCATTAGAAGAATCCAGCAGGAAGCCAGCAGCGTGCAGTTGGAAGTGCCAAACTATCTCTGAATGCTGCAGACACCTTCCAGAGGCTGCAGGGATCTTCAGAATGGCACCTGCTACCAGCATGGACCCCTTAAACATGGCAAGTGGATGCTTCTGCCTGCTATGTTAAAGGGGTCAGTGCTGGATGTAGGTTCCATTCTGAAGGTCCCTGTAGCCTCTGAAAGGACTCCTCATAGTGGATAATGAGGACAGATAACAAGGAAAGTAGCAATTCTACCCCTCAAAGATAAGCAAATTTGCTTATAGCAAGTTCGCATATAAAGAGAACTGACTTGTTTTCCGATTCAAAAAGCAAAGCATTGCCTATTCTGAGGTGGAGTGTAGATATGGGCTGCTTAAAAAAAGTGATGAGTGTAACCAACAGATGTGAAGGTTATTGGCAAATTTCTCTTTCATGGACAGGAGGTTTCTGTGCATCTGAGGAGTTAAAAAAGGAGAATTCTTAATCGAAAATCTGCAATAAATCAGAGCTTGATGGTACGAATTTTCCAAATGAGACCCACAATAGACTGCTTTGGAATTATGGAAGGTGAGCAAGGAGCTGCTGAGTGAATGGGCACAAATGTATGCATGCCCACTGCCAGGCCAAGAACAACCGTGGCCTGTATGGAAATCTTTAAATCGACTGCATGCTGGGGTAGGAAGATCTAAGGACAATCTGAGGAAATGGGGATTCCCCATAAAAGACAGGCTGTGTGAATGTGGAGAAGAACAAACCATCTCACACATGTTACAGTGCACATGGTGCCCCTCAACATTTACAATGGAAGATCTTATTCTGGCAAGGGAAAAAAACACTTTTGAAGTGGATTTCATTGGGTGAATTTTAACCTCTTAATTTTATTCTAAAAATATATTTTGATATGTGTACAAAATTGTACTAGTGTAGGTGCTTCTGATACAAATAAAGATTAAAGTTAATATATCAAATTATGGACTTTTAAAAAAACAAAACACCTGACATCAGAATTTGCATATTTGGCTGTATATAGGGACAAATAGTTGTGACTTCTGTATGTTAGAATATGCCAAGCAATTCATTAAAGATCAATTAAAATTGAATGTATTAAAGAGTCATTAAAGATCCAGGCCTGTCCCGCCCCTGTTCCTCCCCCATCACGCCTTCCCTGCCCCTCCCTGCTTCCAGAACACCCTCCTGTCACCCTCTCCCAGCCACTGATATGCTGGTGCTTTATGTACCTCTGCCAGAAGCCAGGGGCTCAGATTCAGCTCCAGCGGGCTGGCACAGGCTGTCCCACTGGCACTGCTGACTTACAAATAGTCGCTATGGTGTTTTACAGAAATTTGCAATACTCTAGCCTGGCTCGGAGACTTCTGTGACGGCAGACACTGTGAATGAGATTGTGCTCTTAGTTGTTAGCAGTAATTACCTACATTCTAATGTCTGCAATGTGCTTATGTATTCAATAGTTTTCATTTCAGAGGCCATATTTCAGTGTAGTCATGCACCCGGTTCTCACCGGTTCCCGAGAACCGGTTTCTAAATGAGCTGGCCCCGCCCACGGCAGCTGGCCCGCCAGTGCTGTCATGCAGCTGGAACGGCGTTCCGGTTGTTACAATTAGTGGACTCCGCCCACTTAACTCATTGCTGGCTCCTTGTTTTTTTTGCTTTGGGTTTTTTTTTGCTCCGTTTTTTTTGCTTTGCACTTCGTGTTGGTGTGTGTGTTTTTTGCTTTGCACTTCGTGTTGGTGTGTGTGTTTTTTGCTTTGCACTTCGTGTTGGTGTGTGTTTTTTTTGCTTTGCACTTCGTGGGTTTTTTGTGTGTGGCTCCGTTTGTTAATTGGACCAGAAAACAGGGCCATTTCCCGCCCATTTGAATTTGAATTTCAATTGCAAGCAGAGGCAAATCTAAGGGAGGGCAAAGCTCTTAAGTTTTGAAAGAAGCCTTACCTTGCAGTGGAATCACTCCTCTCCTGCACCATTTTAGCCAATCCTCACAGGGAAAAGCAACATCTTGGCGTTGCTTACTGGCTACAGCAGCAAGGGAGAGGAGCAGTGGTGACATGGAGGGGAAAGGCATCGGAACGTGCATTCCAGAACCTAACCTTAGGGCTGGCTCCGCCCACTCATCACTGGCTTTGTTTTTTGTTGTTGTTTGCTCCGTCCCCCAGCCTCTCTGTTAAGTGCTCCTAGAAATGCAGACCTCTCTCCCTCCTTGCAGGATCGCCCCCAGCCTCGCCTTTAAGTGCTCCTAGAAATGCCTTTCCTTTCAGACTGCCCTTGCAGGATCGTTGTGCATGAAGAGATTTTGTGTGAGCACAGAGCTTAGCATTGCTGCACTTCCTTGTAGCCTGCAATTCACTATATCGATCTTTGAGGAAGTTGATTTTCCCTGTGTTTGGAACTGTGGTGAGTTCTCTAGAAAAGTGTAAAGGGAAGATGTACACGTAGTTGTTCTTTGTGGGTGTCATGAAATTGTGGTCTTATGTGAACCTGGTTAGTTGGGAGAGAACTACTCAAGTGTAAATGGCTCAGGTGGGGGTGATTAGTTCATTGATATAAAGTTAAAAGCCTCAGGGAACAGACCCCTTTGGCTGCTCTCAGGGAAGGTTAGCCTCACTATGTGCTGTGGAAGCTGGTTGTAGTCAGTCAGTAAGGTAAAAATCCTATAGGATTTTTTGTTGTTGTTTTTGTCCTTTGAGTTCCTCTCAGTTAAGTTATAAACAAAGGGGTTGATTATTGTCATTTTAATATTCAGGTTTTATGGTACAGAGCCTCTGCAGTTTATTTATAACTCTTAATATATGTCAATAAAATTGGGTTTTTTACTTCTGTTATTTGGCTTTCTTTTAAGAGGGATTTTTGCCCAGGAGCTCCCTTTGTTGTGTTGAGCCTGGGCTGGTGGCAGCAGCAGCTACACCTGAGGAGGGGAGTTACACCCCCCCCTCAATAGGTTAACTAGATTTCCTCCCACAAGGTTTGTTGCTTTTATTGCTGGAATCTTAAATGATGTGGGTACTACTTTAAAGCAACATTATTTGACATAGTGAAGCACGAGATTTCTCCTGTCTCTCTTGAGAAGCAAGAAATTTCTTGTGAATATGAGACATAGGCTGTGACCATTCATAGGTCTACTAAAATGACATGCAGCATCCTGTTGGTCTGGATGGCATAAAATGAAGCTTGAACTGGGGATACTGTGGACTAGTAACTTGCAAAGTGGATCACTATATGATGTAAATCCAAGTAGGAATCATAGTTCAGTATGATGGTTTCTGTGAATTAAGCTGTTGTTAAAGGCTGGTTTTCCCTCCTGCCAACTCTAAAGTTTGCACAGCGTTGATTACCCAGCGCAGTTATTTACAGGTGATAACTATTATTAATTGGGCATGAACCAGTGTAATTTAAGTGCTTTTACATTGCATTGATTTTGAGTAGTCAAACATGTGCTTAACTCTCCCTCCAGTTGAAATCCCTAAGACATAAAGACTGATCTAAACTATTTACTCAGAAGTCAGCCCCATTATTTTCAGTTGGATCTTCCAAAAAGACAGGCTTATACTTGCAGACTTATGCATATATTGCTGAATGGCTTACTCTTTAGAAAGTGTGTTTAGAATTTCAGCCTTGAGAACTATTGGCTGAATTCTGCCCATAATTGTAAAGATTATCCTATTTTCCTGTGTCATTGCATTCCTCCTACCTCCAAATCACTGACAGTATGATGGGTTTAGAAGACCTTGTGTACATTCTGAGAACTCTTTAGAGTATGGTCAGGCACACACAGCCCAAAAGAATTAGATTGGGAAGAGCTGACGTCCCCCTTCTCAGGCCTTCTTAACATGCTCTGAGAGTGATCTGGAATAGTTTGGGAATTGTTGGGTCTGCTTGATGACATCACTTCCTGCCATGACATCACTTCCGGTGGGCGGACCCCAACAAGTGCCAATCAAAAGTGAGTTCCTGTTCCTAAATCATTTGAATGACACCACTGCTTATGATGTCACTTCCGGTGGGCGGACCCCAACAAGTGCCAATCAAAAGTGAGAACCTGTTTCTAAATCATTTGAATGACACCACTGCCATATTTGTGTTGATGTTTGAGATTAACGTTCAATACATTCATTTTATAGACTCACCAGAATGAAGTGGGGACGCTTTGTCTAGACGACAGCACTTCAGGTATGAGAGCTGAATGTTTTCAAGCCCCCTGCACAAAACAACAAAAGTAACTATGTGTGGAGCAGTTATTTCAGGGGACTGCCTAGGCTTTTCCCTGAGGTGCCATTTTTCTGTGAACAAGTGGGTTTTTCCCCCCGGAAGGAACAAACAAAACTCTCAAAGGATGGAGGTGGACCAGTTGTCGGATCTGGTCCACAAACATTGATCAGAGTGTAAGCTTGAGAAAGGCTCCAAGATTATTAATGGCTCGATCTTACCCCACACTGATGGAACTTCATTGACAGAGCTTGCGCTTCAGTCAATGATTGGAGCAGGGCAACCAGAAGGCCGCCCAGATGTAGTTTACTTACCCAGAGGTAAGTGAAAAATGTTTTTACTTACCTCTGGGTAGGCCTTCTGGTCACCCTTGGATCTTCTTGGACCCATGCCAGCCGTTTAGCTAACACGTTTCTGAGAAGAAGAGGTCAGGGTAGACTGGAAAATGGAGGCTAGGACCTGGCATATAACTTTGCTGCTGAGATCCACCACCCCCACCTGCCCTTACCCTCCCAACCTCTTCCTTCCTGCACCCATCGCCAACTTACCAACACAGCAGAGTTCTAGAACCATTGACCTGCATGCCACACCTCTGCCCATTTGCAACAGCATCCTGGAAGAGCATGACAGCATCCTGGTTTTGCACCACTGCAAAGGGCCTTGCACTGCCTGAGCATAAGAACATAAGAAGAGCTCTGCTGGATCAAGCCAATGGCCCATCTAGTCCAGCTTCTGTGTCTCACAGTGGCCTACAAGGTGCCTCAGGGAGTACACAAGATGCCTGTATCCTGTTACCACTCCCTTGCACCTGGCATTCTGATGTACCGTAGCCAATTTCTAAAATAGGAGGGTGCACGCTCCCTTGAATTGTAATGGACTTTTCTTCTAGAAATCTGTCAAATACTCTTTTAAAGGCATTCAGGCCAGACACCATAACACACCTTGTGGCAAGGAGTTCCAGAGACCAATTACCTGCTGGGTAAAAAAAGTATTTTCTTTCATTAGTTTTCCAACTCTCCCAACATTCAATTTTAGTGGATGTCCCCAGGCTCTGGTGTGGTCTGAGAGGGAAAAGAACATCCCTCTATCCATTATTTCCAACCTCTGCATAATTCTGGCATGAGTTTTGGCATCACAAGGTCCAACTAGTATTGGGCCTTAAGCTTCACAGGTAAAAATCACCTTTTAAATCTCATTTGCTCTTGCAGCCTGGCTTCTTTCTGTCTTCCTTTCTTTGTTTTTTTGCTGATAAAACATACTGTACATACAGCACATCCATATTTTTTAAAAAAATGAAATGGCTTGGTCACAATCTTTAACTTTCCGTTTTCATCTGGATTCCTATCACTGGCAAAATCCAAATCCAAACGAGCTCATCCCGACATTACGTAGGTTTAACATTTTATAAATGTATTTCAGAGCGACTGAAATGCTTTCCCCCACCCCCATTTTCAGCAATACACTATCCTAAAAGATTGCATGGATCCTTAAATCCCTCTTAATCTCATGCTCCAGATGTGGCATGTGAAATCTGTATGCAGCAGGATGATTTTTTTTAATTCTTATCCTTTCCTTGATTACTTGTAAATCAGACTGTTCAATGTTCACTGAATGCAGTTTATTGGGATTATAACATCTATGGAAACAGATTTGATTTTCCACTTTGCGTCCCTCAAACTGCTTTACTGGAGCAAACGTTGACATGTTAGAGCAAATGATTATTGAGGAGTTTAACATTTTTCCAAGTGTCGCGCAGGGAAAGAAGAATGTGCTCTGCGAGTATCAATATGGGTAGGGAGGCAGGGGGAGAGGCAGTTTGCATTCGAGCTGTGCAAAATGTCATCCGAGGTGTATGAAGGCTAATCCCCAAAGACGAGCTTAACAAAATGTCTTGGCTCTAGAGTGCCATCGTTCTTGTTTCTGCAACAGATCCCCTTAATCACAGCATGCCCCAAATTAGCCAATTAACAGAATAGAAGCAATTTCTGCCACGACTGTTTTCAATATACCATTTTGTTTCTGAATTCAGACACACCGGCACACCCACAAGTCTATTCCACTCATTTCTGGCACTTTCGGTCTCCTTGCACTTCCAGTCTTGGGCAGCTGCATCTGAAGTACGACTACATGTGTCTGCTTGCAGCTTCCCTTTTAAGAGGCAAAGCCCACCCACTCACCCACCCCCAACTATTTGAAAACAGTCTCACAAGGACCAGTGGTGACCGCCCATAGGCAGAGTCCCTAATTAAGACAGTGAATTCTCTGGAGGAAAACTTAAAGTGAAGAATGAGGCAAGAAGGAAAGATGTGCCAGTGGGCAACACAACGACTCCCACCTTGAATTGGCTGTGCATGCTAGAGATTTCAGGGCTTGGACCAAGATCCTCATGGTTTAAGGCAAGCCTAGAGGGCTGCATAGGACTATGCGAGAATACAATCCCAGAATTTCCTTAGGCACAGAATGGAATTCATCAGATGCTGTATTCATCAGAGTTCATACGGCTGTAAATAGAGTTGGTCCAAACCCACTTGGTATCTGAGGCAATGTGCCAGAAGCTGCCACCCCCCTTCCCCAACAGCTTCTGCTCTTTCCACTCCCTGGGTTCAAAAAGAAAGATGGGAACTGAGCAGAAGAGGAGGAGAGTGTGGGTCAGTGGCATACCTAGGGGGGTCAAGGGGGGCACATGTCTGGGGGGCGGCACCACGACTCACTCTTCCCTGCTGCCGCCGCTGGCTCCCCCATCTCTGAGTATCAGAGGGGGTGGGGCCACTTGTGGCACAAATCCACTCCCAGGGATCCGCTTCATGCCACTATAACTGGCACCAACCCCCTCCGACACTCAGACAGGTGCCGCTTGTGGCGCCATGCAAAAGGAAGGAATTGTTTTACACCGCTGTGGGCCACCTCTTCTGTTCCCCCTTTTTAAAGGGGGAAAGAAAGGAGGAAGCATCCCAGAACATTGCCTGACTGGAAGTAATTGTGATGATGTGGTGATGGGGCAGGGAGCGGTAGACGGGAAGTCTGCCGGTGGGTGCCATCCCCCTCCCAGAATGCCACTGGTGCGGACTACAATGTCTCAGGCACTCATGAATCTAGAGAATAGAAGAAGGGAGGTGGCAGACCCCACTATCTGCAATCAGAGGCAACTGCTCCAGTCAGGCGCAAGGATGGACTGGCATTGGGTGTACTGTAAAACATCTGCCCCTGCAGTTGGCAGGCAGTATGATGCTTCTGGATTGGTCAGGTCTAGTATAAATACTTGGAGATTAGCCTGACTAGCACGGGCGTATCTTTTGCTTGTTTCACCTTGGGCTCCAGCTTTTACCTCTGACCTCAGGGACTCTGAGTTGAAGTCCAACCCTTCCCGTCAGAAGGATGTGGCTGTGTGCACAACAAGAGTGACATCAGATGGAAATGCAAAGCTCCATCTGCCTCAGAACACATATCATGTTCATTCCATCTGATGAACTCTGTGATCCAGATGTACATCTGTATCCATGTCAAGCCCATGCACCCTCCCTCATTTGATTGGGGTGAGTGTCTGTGAACTGATGACAACTATAAAGCAATTGTTTTCCATTTCAGTTTTTTCCTGCCAGAAGATTAATAAGAATCCTGTCAATTGCCTTGGTTTTTTTAACTGAATATTCCACCCTCAAAAGAGGGGGGAAAAACCCCCGAAACATTTTCCCACTGTGGTCTGATATAATTAATAAAAGGTTCAGGTTTGGCATTTGCTCATTTTTTCTCTCTTCTCTTTTGCCTGTCTTTGTGGGAGCTTTTCCAGAGAAATTGAGAGGGATTTGAGAAGAGCCAGTATCCTAAGAAAAGACGGGCATGTCAACTCCGTTGTACAAAGAGGACTTTTTGTCCAGAATCCACAGAATTGGCTTCATTAGTGGCCTGATACGAAGCCTCAGGGTTCAATTTTTACAAATCATTGACATGTAAAAGTGACCAAAAACAAAATAAAACCCACCCATGATGATGGAAAGTTGACTGACTACGTTAGAGCTGGTTTCATCCTGGAACTGTAATTCCCAAATGCAATGCCATAATAACCCAAAGAGCAAATGGTCCCTGTGCCACTAGAAATGAATGGATTATTAGAATGCTCCTGTGATTCCAAAGTAGTCACTTGTAGGGAAAGCGGCCCTCTGGGCTTCTAAATGACTCACTGTTCTGGTTTTGTCTCCTTCCAATCAGCCTCTATTGGGGAGGAGAGGCTAGGTCAGTTATTCCTAAAAAGTTTTGATGGGCAGTTCTCCTGACCTACTAGGCCATTGGCCGCAGCTCCCCATTAGAGCTACAAGCTGATAGATCAGTGATTCTCAAACTTTTTAGCACTGAGACCCACTTTTTAGAATGACAATCTGTCCAGGACCCACCAGAACTGATGTCATGACTGGAAGTGCCATCATTGTGACACCAGAGCCTGCTGCTTTCTTGGGGATGCAGCAATAAACTGGATTCTTTCTCAGCCATTTTCCAATAGCAAAGTGAATCAGAAAGAAAAAAGCCTATTGACAACCTTGACACAAGCAAAACAACCACATAGCCCTCTCCCTTTCCAGCATCCCATCTTCCCATGTTTTCAATATGGCTGCTCTAGGTGCCTTGCAACCCACCTGAAATTGGCTTGTGACCCACTGGTGGGTCCCGACCCATAGTTTGGGAACCACTGCAGGTTTTTTTTTGCAAAGATTCTGCAGCCCCCTTGGCTGGTTTCTGTGGCTCCCTGGGGGAACCACAGCTCACAGTTTAGGAACCACTAGGCTAGGTAATTCTGTCACACCTCTGCATCAGGTCTTCTGATTAGTTATTTATATACTCCCAAATGCACAGATGCGTCAGAATTATAGGACTGTAGTGGAGTTCTGTTTGGAGGACAGAGGCTGGCATCACCATAAAAACTTCTGTGCTACATCAACACTGCAGTAATGATTGCAGCTCGTATTTCACAGCGAACACAGAAGCTGCCCTAGACTTTCCTTAGCTTTGCAACTCTGCCAGATCCTGTAGTTCATTATTCTTCCCACTGAATGGAAAATCCAGTTTTACATGGCTTCAGTTTTTGTTCATGTAACCTCATTGCAAATTGCCCAAAATGTTTCTACAGTGTCATGTGCTGTTTTAATGGCTATTCAGCTCTAATTGGAGCAGGATAAAAATGATCCGTAAATGAATTCAAATTAAGTTGATAAATATAGAGAGAATTAGGATACACAGCATAACAAAAAAAAATGGTGTGTAAAAGAAATCCATGTGTCCTCTCACAATAAATGTGCCTTTCTCTTGAACTATGTCCTCGATTCACCCTATTTTGCTAAACCAATGATTGTCACATTTTATCCTCTGCTGTCAATTTTAAGATCTTTTTCCCCATCCTACCACAACATTAACATCTCTTAAATGCAATTTTGGGCTGTGTTATATAACACTGGTCAGGTCACATTTAGATTAACGTGCTCATATCCTGTCAGGGAGTCATTTCACAAAACCCAAACCAGACAAGACATTGGGAAGCCAAGGTAACAGAAGATTAAAGGGAGAAAGAGATCCAAAAAAAAGAAAAGAAAAAAAGCCTTATTCGGTGTGCACAAATAATACACATAACTAGGTCCTAATTTAAGTGTCCACAATCATACATGTGGATAATGTTGGGTGCTTTTTTTAGCTGTAGCAAGACCTTAGTCTTTGCGAAGGTTGAAGAAGAAGGATTTAGACTCAGAGACTCAGAAAAAATCTGCGTCAGTGTCTGAAAAAGCCACATGTGAGCAGAGACCATCATGCAATGCTTCTAATTTGCATGGGAGATTAGCATGTGCCTGCCCCCCAGTTATATAGGCAAATTGGAAGCATTGCATGATGGTCTCTGCTCACATGTGGCTTTTTCAGACACTGACTCAGATTTTTGAAAGTGGAGACACAGGGATTTCAAACTGAAATCAGCAAACGTAAAGAACCAACTACAAAAAAAACTAAGGCTGAGGTCACCATAAACTTAAAAGTTATGAAGGTTATATATCCATGAAGCCTATATATAGCTAGCTTTCAGGCTACTTTAAAGGTGACTTGGCACTTTAATGATGCTATGAATGGGTGGGGGAAGGTCCGGGCTCCGGACGCTTTCCCACTCTGTGGAGCGCTGGTCCCAATGGGTAGACCTAGGCTCCCATGGGGGTTTGTGGGGTGCCACGTGGCACCATGTCATGATGTCATGTGCCCCCTGGGGGTGCACTTCCAATGGGTGCCATTTCAACTAGGTCCACCCCTGCTTGCAGAGATCAGGAAGGCACCACAAAGTTGTGGCAACCAACAGTCGTTCTTCGTTCTTTCCAGCCAGAAGAATGGGACTGGGGGTGTGAGAGGAGGAGGAAGGATTAAGAGATTTGAAATACATGTATTTTGTATAATATACAATAATATCTTCAGGTGAATTGTGAGGGTTTTGAGGGATGTGTGCATTTCTAAATAAGATGAGTGACATTTTGAAGGGAAGGAACCTTGTGCACCACCCTGAGCTCTTTGGAGGAAGGGCAGTATAAAACTGGAAAATAAATAAATCGCCTGGCCCTTAACTGCAGGCAATGGTTGGATTGCATAATAGCAAGAAGGAATGCCAAGGCATGACAGTTTTAGAAGGAAATATATACTTTTATGCCAATGCTTCTCTAAAGCAGGAGTCACTTGTCCCTTGAACTGTCAGTCAAGATTCTGTTTCAGGAGCAACTTACAAGACCGACGATTCAGGCTGTCAGTACTGAACAGGACATCTTTTGTTGGGGCTCTTTGAATGATTATCCTTGGGCACTGCAGCTTTCATCCACAAAGCACCAGTTACATCACTGGGCCTTCCGTGTGTGCCTGTAACAAGTTAGCAACAGCTGCTGGCGATTAATTAATCCTTTTTAAATAATTCATAAAATGCACCAAACGTATAAAATTTCCCAAGTCCAACCCCCGTCAGACACAACAAATGGAACTGCATTTTTAGGATGAAAAAGGAGAGACTTCGTCTAGCGGGATACATTACACAGGGCCTCCATTTCTGCTCATGTTAGCATGACACGGTGGAGCTCAGCACCACAATACGCTCTAGTGCTGACCCTAATTACAGCGAAGCTTCCATTTAATGGACTGCCAGGGGAAGGGGTGTCTGCTACTGCCAAAAGTCACTGAAATCCAAATGCATTTATGACCATGTGCCTGAACATGTGCAAAAAAACCTGTGACTCATTTTTAATGTGAAGCAGTCTGTTAAATCATCCATTAAATCGATTGCTGTATTTTCACTGCATATTTATTCCTCAACATTGCACTGGTGATGATTGGGAGAGATTTGGCATCACTGGACTTCTCTGTGCCTGAATGTGTGTTTTTAGAAGGCTGAGGCTCAGACCGCAATGGAATGGCAAGGCTGGCTGGCCTGCACCATATCCAGTGCAGTATATGGGAGGCTGGAGCCTCCCTGGCGCAAGGGCACATTCATGCCCTTGCACATGGGGAGGCTCCAGCCTCCCATATGAACTCCTCTGATCTGCACCTGCTAAACAGTAGGCGCAGATCTGAGCAGATCACACAGTCCCAATTCAGGGCTGCGTAACCTGAGAAACAGGCCTAGGATATGGCTGAATCCTGGGCCTGCCCCCCTCTCAGGCCAGCACACCTGCTGGCCCACCCACAGCCTGCCCAGAAACGCTCTCCCCTTCCTGAGTTGTTTTGCCTCTGCACCAGCCAGCTTCAGCCAACGTAGGGGCAGCGCAGTGTGGGCTTACTGAGACCAGCGCCGCAGGCAGCACCGGTCTCGTTGCATTAACGCCGATGCAAAGGCGTTGCATCATTGCCACCTCAGAGACAGGATTGTGCTGTCAATGGTAGCTCAACTGATTGAATGCAGATGGTTCCTCCTAGGCTCATCCTTGGCATCTCCAAGTAGGGTTGGGAAAGACCCCTGACTGTAGAGACAGCTCCTGGTGATCTGACATCAGATGTTGTATTGACAATACTGAGCTAGATGGCCCCATGGCCTGATTAAGAGTGCAGTCCTAACCTGGAGTTAGGCTGGCACAGTTAGGCCAGCAAAGTTTGGCCAGCACAAGGAGCACCATAAAGCGCATTCTGACTACTCTTGGAGTCAGGGAGGTTGGCGCACATCTGTGTGCTGGCCTCTCTGATTCCGAGAGTGGTCCAAACATATTTTACGGTGTCCCTCATGCTGGCCAAACTTTGCTGGCCTAACTGTGTCAGCCTAAGTCCAGGTTAGGATTGTGCTCTCAGTATATAGCATGTTCCTACCAGGGTTTTTTTTTTTCAACCAGGTTTTTTCCCCCACCTTTCCTATTCCTAGAGGTGGAAGAAAATGGTGTGTGTGTGTGTGTGTGTGTGTGTGTGTATTTTAGTGTTTTCCATATTTAGAAGTGCAGAAAGCATGTGTTTTTATTCCACAGTTGTTACCCCTGCACTCTCATTAAAGACTACTGTACATGAAAACCAAATAAAACTGAGTGTTTTTTTGCAGATTTTGGAGTGTTGTTGTTGTTGTTGTTTTACAAACATAAGAAGTGAAGAAAGTGGTGTTATGAGTTTTTATTTCATCATCACACTTTTCTCCTACCTCTACCTATCGGCCATGTTAAATTGGTTTCTCAAAACCACAGTCTGACTTTCTCCAACCTTGAGTGTTGACATTTTGACCTCTGCTGTCCATCCATTTTCAAATTCTGGCTTTGGGGGATAGGGTCAGAGGTAGAGCCCATGCTGTGTATGCAGACATTCTTAGGTTCCCTCCCAGGCAGTATCATAGGCAGGGCTGGGGAAGACCCCTGAGACCCTCCAAAAGAGCTGTCAGTCATTGTAGACAATACTTGGTGGGTCTCATCAGCATAAGGTAGCTTCCCATGTACCTAAGAGTTGCCAGAAATCACATTTCCCAAAATTTCACCGCCAACATTTGTTCCCAAAATATCTGCTGAGTGAGTCATTACACAACACTTGACACCTATTGATTCACTGACAAGCTTGTAAACGAATGTCTGTCATTCAGTTCTTGGATATCTAATTTTCACAGGTTCTTATGCAAATCATAGCATCTTCTCTTTTTTTGTTCTCTTTTCTAACTTAGGCTACAATCCTATCCACACTTACCTGGGAGTAAGCCCCATTGTCTATAATGGGACTTACTTCTGAACAGACATGCATAGAATCGTACTACAGATCATACTCTTGTCTACATGGCATGATGTGGCTGGACGCTTAAGAAAAACAACTGCTGCCCCCTTAAGTGGCTAGGTTTTCAGCTCGATCCTAACTAATTTACAACAGTGGGACTCAGTTCTGCTGCTGTAAATGGTGAGATGGTGGTGCATGCAGCATGTGCAGCACACTGCTGGTGGCCATTTTCAAACAGTTGCTGAAAACAGTAGCAGGGTCTGCAGCCTGCTGCTGCTACTACTAGTTACCTGTGGGAGTGCCGGTATGGGGGTGGCCTATTCCCTGTTTCTTCTCCCTTACTAACTAAATAGCTGGCATAGATCCAAAGAGAGCCAATGGATAAGCAGAGGCTTACCACAAGGTAAGGGAACAAATGTTCCCTTACCTTGAGGAGGCCTCTATGACTGCCTTCTCCCACTGCAAGATACAGTGCATGCCCCATTAATGCAGCTGAATTGGTGCTGGAGGAGTTAAGAGTATCTTCTGAAGATTTTTCTCCATGGGAAGAATGGCCATCTTTCCTTGATAAGGGAGAGGAGAAAATGGGTACGCACTTTTCCCTTGGACATATAGAGGGAGTTGTTTTGTAGTCACAGAGCGCAACCCTATATTGCACTGGATTGGCAAGGCCGGCCGGCCAGCGCCAAATCCAATGCAGTATAATGGCGAACGCTCCCTTGCCGCAGGGAGGCTCCAGCCTCCCCTATGTGCTCCTCGGATCTGCGCCTGCGAAACAGCAGGCGCAGATCCGAGGAGAGTGTGCGGCCTCGCAATTGGGCTTAGTCGTAGGTGACGCAATGACGTCATGTCATATAGGATGGCGCTGACAGTCAATGTGAAGAGTGGATTGTGGCTGTTGAGTGTGGATTGTTAACTGGCTTTTACATGTATAGAAGACAATAAAGTGCTCTGTTTAAAGAACATTGCCTCCCCGAGTCAATTTATATTCAGTGAATAGCAACCTAATTATATTTTCCACCAAGATTTTTTTTTATTTAATGAATGAATGGATAAAAGGCTGTTAAGCCTCCAAGGAGACAACAGAGCAGACTGTCACGTTTTCAAACGCTGCCAGTGCTCCAAGAGCTCTTCCGACCGTGCACGCCCCATTGAACTGAATGGGAGCAATGCCAGAACATAGAAGGAGAGGCATTTCTCCCATCACATTAGGCACCCATTTCTGAAAAGCTGAGTGATGTCTGAAACAGCGCTACCAATGATGTCATGTAAGGAAACTGGTGCTGATTGACCAGAATGTGCTGTCCCATTGGCTACAATGGCTATCAATCAACCCTGGATATGGAGTGCTATAGTGGAACTGTGGAAAAGGAAATAGGAAACGCGCTTGGACCACTCTCAGAGTCAGGGAGGATGGTGCACGTCTGTGTGCTGGCCTCTCTGACTTTGAGAGTTGTCCAAACGTACTTTTCGGTATGCCGGCCAAACTTTGCTGGCCTAACTGTGCTGGTATAATTCCAGGTTAGGATTGTGCCCTCAATCTTTCCCCCTTGTTTCTCAGATGTGCTGCTTTGTAATGATGCAAGGTTAGTTTTTCTTACTCTCCCCCTTTTGTTGTCTTTGCACACTGTTCATTGTAAATAAAAGGAATATCCCCATGAATAAAAGGCAGTTCACTTTGGCCTTGGGACTTGAAATGGCCCTTGATAATTCCCAAGGGACACTGGGGGTTTTCCTTATAATTCCCAAGGGACACTGGGAATTTCCGTTATTCACAAGTGTTCAGGAGCAGCATGTTGGAACAACCCGGAGGAGAGCGGTCAAAATTCAGCCCCACATTTCTTCGGTGGGCTATTATAGTGTGCCAGAGAAACAACAGGGAGAGATAAGAGGAAAAACTTATTTATGTTCAAACCCATTATGTTCACACCCAAACTTTTGAATGTTCAAACCCATTAACTTCAAACCCATTATGTTGCTACCATGGCAGCCTGTTCCACCAGTGCCTCAGGACCGGTATGTCAAGGAAAAGGCACAAGTGTTGCTTGAGCAGCCCAGTAGAGGTAAGTAAAGAACACTTTTCATTACCTGTTCATAGGTCACCTGGTTTCCAGTTGGTTTCCTCAGACCTGCACCAGCTCTTTAGCTTGTGTAAGTCTGAAGAGACTCTGGGGGCAAGCCTAGGCCACGAAGGGGGATAGAATCTGGTGTGCACAGCTGCCACCAAGATTCACCCTCTCCTGCCCCCAAACAACCCCCAGCCTGACTCCACCCCTAATCCTCCCCCAGGCCACCCTGCTGCAGAGTTATAGTGACAGTGGACAGCCGGTTTTGGCCACGAGTGGCCTCTGGGGCTTTGTGCTCGTGGCAGTGGACCACAGAATGCCTCATCAGTGCATGGGCCTTACAGTGGCAGATTGCAAGATAGGAGTGGGCCCTAAATTATAGTATTTGTTCCAGTTTTGGAGGGGGCAGAGATCAGATCATTTCCAAATCTGAGGCAAATAAAAAGGAAGTCAGCTTGTCCATATCTAATTTCAATGAGGCTGCACTAAAAAGTACACTTTTTGTCCCCCACCCGATTAATATTGTTCAACATGTCCTTAGACTTTCATTTGTTATAGACACTTTTATCTGCAGATTTTCTTCCTGATGCATGCATGTAATTAATAGTTGTGGGGGGCAAAACAGATCATTATAGATATGATATGCCTATTTAGTATTCATCACTTTAGCACTTTGAGAAAAGCCCATTCTCTCAGCATTTTCTTCTTTGCTTTTGCAAAGAACAAAAAAAAAATCCCTCATTCAGTGCCAATTGTCATCATATCAGCCAATTCACAAAGACAAAAATGGCCTTATTCTCTCTTACCACAAATGCAGGGATGATTCGTAATGATTTTATTTGGTAACTAATGATCTCGGATGCATTATGCAGTCATTCAAAAGAACAGAAGGCATCAGGCACACTATTAATAATGCATATTCTGTTTCTTGCTCTCGGAAAGCTGAATTAGAACCTGGAGATTCCTCGACTATATTTTCAAAGCATAATCCCTTGTAAAGAGGTAGAAATGTCTTAGGAAAGAATGGCAGCAGACAGATTGCATAGGCAGTTGTGATGTGAAGGAATGAAAGTCAAATATAAGCTGCAGCTTATATATACCTGGAATTTAATACTGTTGAAGAAGACCAGCCCCTTTGAGCTGTATCCAGCAAATGTGTGTGTGATCCTTTTTCTATATGCATATTTGTGGCTCATGAATTCAAACTTGACCCACATTGGTGATTTGATTTGCATTAATTTAAACAGGGCAAATGTGAATACAGTATAGGCATTATGGTGAACATCTGGTTTGGGGAAAAAAAGGTCGCCATAGACTGGATTTTGTATGTGGCACATCTAAGGGACAACTTGCCACGCTTAGAAGTGCCACAGACAAGGCATCCTTAAAGGGAAGGCTTCCATGATCTTTAATTGATGTCTTTTAACGCTGGGACAGTTTGTTGCGAACTGCTGGTGGTTGTCTTTCCGCAAAGAGAGCCTTCAATTTGCTTCTCTGTCCCAGCATGCCTTTTGAAACCTGAGATCTTTTGCACAAGGCACACTTCTGACCTAATTACTCTGTAAGAGCTGTTCTCGTCATGATTGTAAGATTGAAACAAATCTTCATGTACTCGCCCCAATTCCATCTTGGGCTCTGAATGCGGCACCACATCAAAAGCTCTCTGTCCATGGGAAGCTGGGATAGTATAGAAAGGAAAAGACTTGGAGTCCTTGATATTGCTTTGAAATTGTATCCATGAAATTTTCACATGCATAGCATTCAAATAGTGATCCTGTACCCCAGACCAGACCCAAACCTACCGAGCCTGCAGGTCTGATTCTAGGGCTGACAAGAGTAGGGGATAACCAGTACAAATGACCAGGGCCCATTAGTCCAGAAAGGGGCCTGGGCCCAACTGTGCTCCATATATTTTTGTCTTGCGTAAACATGCGTAGCCTTGTTGGGGGCTTTTCTTTTCACCAGTGCCCCACACTGTCTGTCCCATGCCATTTCTGTTTGGAATGGAAGTAGTCCATTCTGGGGGCACAATCCTAAACTGAGTTAGGCTGGCAAAAGCTAAGCCAGCAACGTTTGGTCAGCACAAGGGACACCGTAAAGTATGTTTGGACCACTCTCAGAGTCAGAGAGGCCAGCACACAGATGTGAGCCATCCTCCCTGACTCCGAGAGTAGTCCAAAAACCCTTTATGGTGGCCCTTGTGCTGGCCAAACTTTGCTGGCTTAGCTTTTGCCAGCCTAGCTCCAGTTTAGGATTGCACTCTGGGTCTGCATTTTAAACAGACATGACATGGGCTGGTGGACAGAAGTAAACAGAGGAAAGGTGAGTGGGCTCCACTTTGCCTATTTGGTGCCTCATAAGCAAATGGGGACGTGGGGATGTGGTGGCACATCGGGTTAAACTGCTGCTGCTGGGCTTCCCGACCGGAAGGTTGGGAGTTCAAGACTGCACGACTGAGTGAGCTCCCGTTGCTTGTCCCAGCTCCTGCCAACCTAGCAGTTCGAAAGCACCTAAATGCAAGTAGACAAATAGGGACCACTTCGGTGGGAAGGGAACGGCGTTCTGTGCGCTATGGCGTAGTGTCATGCCGGCCACATGACCACGGAAGCTTGTCCTCGGACAAAACGCCGGCTCTACAGGCTTTGAAATTGAGATGAGCACCGCCCCCTACAGTCGGTCACGACTAGACCATTCAGTCATGGGGAAACCTTTACCTTTTTTTTTTTAAGCACCAAGTAGGCAAGGAGAGGTGATCCGTAGTGCAGCCATCTTTTTTCTTTCTTTCCCTTTTCTCCTCCTCCTTTTTGCAGCAGTATTGGAAGGAGAACAGCAAAAAAAGCTCTTTTTCTCCTCACGGCTCTCCTTTGTTATGTAGGGTCAGTAGCATCACTAGGGGTTGTCATCTACAAATAAGGAACAGGAACGCTGGGTGGGACTTATGCGTGACTTATGCGTGATTGGCTGCCTGCCTGACCTGTTCCGCGGCTGCCCTGGCCTCGGGGGTGGGGTGGGTGCCTGCTTGCCAGGGGAGATGGGTGGGGGGGCGCCGGAGCCTGGGCAAGGAGCGGTGGGGCGCACAAACAGGGGGCAGCCCCCCCCAGGCCAGGGCAGCCGTGGAACGAAACGGGCGGGCTGCCAATCATGCAGAAGTCCCACCCAAGTCCCGCCCAGCGTTCCCGTTCCTTATTTGTAGATTACACCACTGGTTGTGGGGTGTGTGGACTGTACCACGTAACTCCCTCAGGGGGTGAAAAATTTGGAAATCTTTTGGAAAATTTGTACTTTTAAGCAATACCATCATGTTATATATCATTGCAATAGTAATTTCAAGTAAAATGTAATGAAACAAACTGTATTAAATTGTATGCTATCAAAAATATGGCAAATGAACCAGAAAATAAAACGCAACTGTCTTATGTAACAAAAAGTTGATTTCCTTAACTCAAAATTGACCAATGAGGGCCCAATCCTGAAGCTGGCGGTAAGCTCTTTCTGCTGGCCCAGGTGTTGCAAACGCGCTGTAAAGCACATTTGAGGCACCGCCTACGGCCTCAATACCAGCATTGTGCCAGAACCACAAGGAATGGCTGCCACAACGCCACCTGTGGTAAGTGCTACCATGGGCCGGCAAAGTGGTTTTGGGAGTGGGATGGGTGTGAGGAAGGTGGTGGAGAGAAAAACTCTGTGGGAGGATGGGAGGAGCAGCCACAGGAGGGGGCGGGACCGGTGAAGATCCTCACCCCCGCATCTTGAGCCCCCATATTGGGTTTGGACTCCCAACACAGGGCTGCTCCAGTCTCCACCCGCAAAATAGCCAGTGTAGACTAGCCCAAATGCAAGGGCAGGGGCTTTCCTTGGGGTAAGGGAACAAACATCTCCTTTCCCCAAGGAGACTCCCACAGCTGCCACAGCTCCCGCAGAATGCAGCAGTAGCCACTTTGGTACTGCTGCTCCTCTGGGAGCCGGGCAGCTCAGGATTGGGCTGTGAAATTGATTATTCCAAGAGCCAGTGAGGTCTTATGACACAGCAGTGAATCAATAATGTGTTAGTATGACTCAGCTCTCGTTTCCAAGTATCAGAGTTGGGCTAGGGAAGTCTCTGATTATAAGTACCTTCCTTTCTTCTCTGCATTCAAATGGGAGTGGGCTTTTGTAGAAGCAAGATTTTAACTTGAATTACCCTGGTTTAGTGTCTGAGCGACTGGGAAAAATTGTACTTTAGTCCTCACTAGCTGTAATTAGTGGAGCTTATACAGCTTGTTCCTGGTAGTTTCAGCAATTTTGGTGGTTTCCTAGTCCTTTAACAATGCCCTTCATAGTTAAGGGTGAAATGTTAGGAACAACTGAACTTGAGAAATGTGTTCTTAAGGCCTGTGGAAAGTCAATTTTATCTTGTAATGTATGTCAACTTTTTTTTTGAGATCCCAGCAAATTTCTGGCTCCCCTCATTTGGCTCCAGGGCCCTCCACTTGTCCCCAGGCCCCAGGTAAAATGTACCTCCTGCACCCCCTTCTCATGAGTTTTAACTAGCAATTGCCTAAATCAGTGGTTTTCAAACTGGGGCGTTGTGACGCCCCAGCCTGAAGAGCCCTGGCTATATCCCCTTAAAGGGCAGAGGAACAGCAGTGACAGGATCACTACAATCGCATTGCTTCTGGGCATAGATTGGGGCTAGGGGGACTTACCAGTGCCTGCCCCAGCATCCAGTAGGATTGCAGAGCCCTGAGGAGCCCTCTGTAGAGCTCCCTGTGTGTTCAAAGAGTAAAAAAAAAAGATCACAACCTACTTCCTGGTTGTGATTGCCAAGCCAGAAGTGGGTTGTGACCATTTTTCTTAACCTTTTGAACTCACAACTAAATTCCCCCAGCTCTAATCTATGCCCAGAAGTGACACAATCGTTGTGATCATGGTGCCTTCATTGTGCAATCGTTGTGATGTGGGTGCCTTCGGGCAAAAAGGCGGGGTAGAAATCTAATAAATAATAATAATAATAATAATAATAATAATAATAATAATAATAATAATAATAATAATAATAATAATGTCACTACCATTTCCCCACCCCCGCAGGCACTTACAGCAGTTCTCAAACTCCTGGAGGGTTTGAGAAGTACTGCCCTAATTCATATTCTTTTTCTAGGGTAAGTACAGGTTTAACTCCATAGCTAACTTTCAACAACTTGAGACTCACTTATTAGCAGACTTGAAACGATACATCAAACTGACTTCTGCACAACCAACTTCAGCCCACTTGCTCCTGCTCCCTGTGAGGAAAAATGCCAGCCCACCAACTGCAAAATAAAGACATATCAACATTATTGGCTACAGCAATCTTCTAGGCAAGGCAATCTTCTCACCAAGCAGCTGAGCCTGACTGATGAGATCCAAAGCAGATGGACAGAGGCGGCTTCAATTCTTATCATGAAGAATCCTACTAGCCATTATTGGATGGTATTTGGGTTACTGGCAGACTGGAATCTGAATCCTTAAGTCGTAGATGTCAGAATCGCAAGCGATACATGTTCTGTTAGTTCAAATGGTTGAATCTTGATGTTCAATATGAATGAGCAGTCTTGACCTTTAAAACATAGCCCAGCCCTCAAGCCATAGACTTTTGTTTCAACCTGGAGCATTCGCAGTGATGTGAGTAAAATTGTTCTGGAATAGAAAGCCTTGAGGAATGTGGCCTACATTCTCTGCATATAGGAGCGGATGTGGTTGCATCTTCAAACTCAATTGTTACTCACCCCATCCCCCAACCCCATTGAATGAAAGAAAAGAAATTCCTTTAACCTTCTGGATTGTAGTGGCTAGAACAAAATCTGGCTCCTGTGGTGATGCAGGGATTGTGGGATTTGTGGATTTTATTGTATTTTTTTTTAGGACCGAGCATCTCTATGCATTGCATTAATTAAACAAAAAAATGAGCAAAAACATTCTGCATATTAAGTGGCTCCTCTGAAGCCAAATCTGCACAATAGTTTTACTTTCATCACTTCCTGCACAGAATTCTCGGAAAACTACAGTTTAGTGACGGTCAGGAGCAGAGAACTTTCTGATTCCATTTATGCCTGCACAGAGAGTCCTGGTTTCAGGTGGTTGGGAGACTTGGGTCAAAGTCCTGCCCTGGAGCCCAATGGTACCCTTGCCCCTTTAGGGTTCAGGGGTTGGCTTTGCCAGATTGTCCTTCTGATGGCACAGGCCTCAACTAATGCTCTACCTGGCTGACCTCTGATGGCACAGAAGTACATTTTCCAGGATTCCCACAGAAATCATAAATTGATAGCTCTAAAGGGTCAGGATGTTATATTGTCTGCCTGCGGAGACATTGTTTTACATGCCTCATTGAAGTATTAAATGTCTTCAGCTACTGAAATTTAATATTTTGTCTTTTTTAATCTAATGCTTAATTTAATCTAATGCATCAGACTTGAGAGCTTATCTGCAGCCTACCTGCTCTCAAACAACCCATCCTTGAACCAGCTGTAACTCCTGGGTACCTGGAGTCTTGTCTAGGAGGCAATGAGCCCACATCAGCATTACTGAAGGGGAGGAAAGACTCTCTTGTTATACATGAACAAAATGGTTGATCTTAGCCTCCTTGGCTAATCCTTTGCTTCACACCTTCCCCAAATACTACCCATCTTCTCTCTTGGACTCAACCAACTTAAATTGGTTTAGTGGCCAAATCTTACAGGATTTATGGCAGCAGAGCACAGTCCCACTGTTGTAAAGCAGCTGCCAATGACCGGAGGACAGTGTCGCTGGTGGCCATTTTCGAGCTACCATCACAAAGCGGTGGCAGCACTGGAAGCCCACTGCCTGGCAAGATGGTGTGAGGGCACGTTGGGGGAGGAAAAGGAAGGGAGCAGTGGCATCACTAGGGGGTGAAGGGGTTGCATAGTGCACCAGGGGATGCACGGGGGGGGGGGGTAGCACCACTACTGGACAAAATTGTGAAAATCTTGGTATTTTCAAATAATACCATCACATTATATATCATTCAATGGGTAATTTAATGCAGAATGTAATGAAACAACCCACATTTAAGTATCTGTATTCTATCAGACATAGTCAAATACAAGGCTATGTTGTATTCTATCAAAACTAGCCGAACATAGCCAGAAAAACACAACTAGTTGTCTTATGCAACAAAAAGTGGATTTCCTTAACTCAAAACTGACTAATGAGACTGAATGTTCCAAGAGCCAATGAGGTTTTATTATGATACAGCAGGGAATCAATCAGGTGTTAGTATGATTCAACTCTCATTTCCATGTATCAGAGCAAATACTAGAATTCTTATTTAGTTGTGTGTCATCAAATTAGCCACTGATTTTTTTTTTGTTGGTTACTGATGTATTGGGTGACCTGTATTGTTATATATTTAAATAAATAAATAAATAAATAAATAAATAAATAAATAAAAGTTAATGGTGATTACACCAATCCTAGTGATGCCACTGCTTTTAGGTTGTACATATGATATTATAATTTATTCTGTATGGTCTGGTACAGGAGGACTCCATCATTGGGGTAAGGCAATGAACTCTCATACTGAGTGACACAAATTTAAGTGACACCCCTGTTTGAGGGGAGGAGGGAGGAGTGGATCTGTGGCAGTCATGTACTCTGCATATTATCCCCTAATTTTGAAACTGTCTTACTCCTTTTCTTGCCTAAGACATGCACCACTGAAATGGCTGGTGTATATCCAAGGAGACCCATGCGCTGCCTGTGGGCTTATGCGGAGGGAAGTAAAAAAATTTTCTCCTTACTTCCCATTTGCTTTCAGATTGTCTCCCCCGTAGCATAAATGTGTGCCTTTTTGGTGCAGCTGTGTGCTATAATGTGGTGGGGGATAGAATCGGCAGTAAGTCTATATTCCAAGGATGCCACATCCCGACATTGGTGTTTTCTTATGACGAATGACTTAGCCATGTTTATATCCAATTGCAGCATGAGGACACCAGATGTGGCTCCTCATACTTTAGCCTATAACTGATAACAACAACAACAACAACAACAACAACAACAACAACAACAACAACAACACATTGATTAACAGGTGCCATTAACAATGAATTACAGATTCTTATATATCGTTTCGTTTTCAAATGTGACTGTGAAAGTGCAGTATATTTGGAAAATCACCTCAGAATTTTTAATGCCACAAAAATGTTCCTTCCAGAGACCTTTTAGTGCACTGACCTTGTTTCATGGCTCTCCCTGCCGCCATCCCTCTCCTTTCCTTTAGGGGATTTCTGTCAGGTTGTTTTAACACTTTCCTTCAGCTCATCTGTAGCCTAGAAATTTTTCAGATGGAAATAGCCTGCTCATTCATGAGAGCTTTGTTGTTGTTTTTAATCTATTTAGCTTTCTTATTTTTTTATAGTATGAAATCTTAATGCCTTACCAAATGACACGCATGCAAAAAAAAGGACAAACAGAGGAAAAACTCATACTAGACATCTGGAGAGGGCATAGGAAATGTTTAAGCCTTTTTAATAACCTGCTTGTATCCCGTTAATCCCCACACAATCCCTCTGTGGTACTATCCATGAACAGGAAACTAAGGCTGTGACCTTAACTACACAGGCCTTGTATATACTACAACTAAGCTTGTTTCTCCTTTATGTGGTTTTGATTCACTGCATTTTGGGCATGACCCAGGCAACTTCAGCATGTTTAATGGTCCAATCTTATGGGCCACTTACTGCAGAGTCCGCCTCAGGGATCCTTCTAGCAATCCGCTGCCATAAATCACCAAGCAATGGCACAAGCGGTAAGGACACAAGCAGGCGAGTAGTCTACTCACCTCTGCACTGGCTAGTTAGCTGCTGGTCCCATCCCCACTCCGCCCCTCCCCCCACCCAGGAATTTTCTCCCACCCAGTGATGGAATCAACCCCCGGCCCTCCCTTAACAATGAATAGGGAAGAATTGAAGCCAGGGGGTGGGCTTAGTGGCCATGTTGGTAAGTGCAAAACATTGCTCATTCCAAGCATTTCAGATTGCTTTGCGCGTGATGTTTAGGACTGAATCGTTTACTCCTGAAGTAAAAACTCACGAAAATAACAACGTGTGATCGTGGAGAAACATTATTGGTAACCTTATTATGAGTTAATATGCAATTCCAAGGTTTAATTCCGCGTAATTATATTACTGAACATACTGGACGAAATGCTGTCTATTTAAACTCGGATTGCACTGTTTTGACAGACTTATTTTTTGAAATCTACACAAGCAGAAATAAAACGGCCATGCCCCATTAAAAAAATGTCTGTTAATGTTCAGAATTTTGAAAATATTACCGGTAGTTTTATTGAGCCGATGTAATGTGAATACATGAATCTTTCCGCGGAAAATAAATCCCATTTTTCGTTCATATCAGCGATTCGCGCACCCGTATGCAGAACACGCAGGCATGCTTAAAGACGTTGAAATTAACTTTTACACGCGCGCCGTGCGAGCGAGAGAGCCCCTCCGGCGGCAATCCTCGTCGTTCGCGGCGCTGATCTGAGTCAGCCATATTGTTCAGTCCAGGCTTCAAGAATGTGACATCATGGCTTCTCCAGTCATTCAACCTTCTTGGATGGGATCTACAAATGAACAAGGGGAACGCTGGGCGGGACTTATGTGGGGCTTCCGCGTGATTGGCTGCCCGTCCATAGCGTTCTGCAGCTGTCCTGGCCTCGGGGGGCTGCCCCCGGTTAGCGCGCCCCCTCCCGCTGCTTGCCCAGGCACCCGGCGCGACCCTCACCTGTCCCCCACGGCGAGCGGGAGCCCCCCCAAGGCCAGGGCAGCAGTGGAACGCTACGGACGGGCTGTCACTCAAGCGGAAGTCCCGCCTACGTCCTGCCCAGCGTTTCCCTTGTTCATTTGTAGATCCCATCGCTGCTCCCACCCCATCCAAAAAGGCCACAGCACCAGCGACCAATGATAGCCTGCATTGCTGCCTCTGGGCAGTGCAGGGTGATGTTTGCCTGGCATTCAATCGCACCTGTGGCAAGGCCTTACTGCTGGTGCTGGAGGTACCTTACAGGACCTTTTGTGACACTAAATAATCTTCACTTCATTAACAAAAATTCTCTAATAGCCATAGCACATACTTAACGTAACTGATTTGGGGCCTGATCCTTGAGGTATTCAAGTGTATGCTGGCAAAGTAGCCTATTTTGAGGAGGCCTATTGCCAGGCCAGCACTCCTATGTGGGGGAAGGGGATGAACATCTGGTGGCTGCTGCAGCTCCCAGTGGATGCAGAGGTAGCTGTTTTGGCACTGCTTCTCCTACAGGGGCTGGGCAGCTTAGGACTGAGCTGCCTTCATATTACCATACTTTTGTACTTGCAGTTACGTCAAAGAGTGGTCAAAGAGTGTAGTGGTTTTGTTTCATATTTTAAATGTTTTTATTTATAACGGTCACAGTCCAACACAAAATTAAATGTTGAAATTGATGGCTTCAACACATTGAATTCTGTGTTGGATTGTGGTGGCCACAGTTTCACATTAGATACTGTATGTATCAGTGATACTACAGAGTTATACCTAGAATTGTATTGTTATGGGCTTAATGCCCAATCCTAACTAAAGTCATTACTGACACAGCCATGCCAATGGCGTGCACCTTGCTCCTGGGGGGGGGTGTCACGGAGGTCTCCCCCAGGTAAGGGAGCACTTGTTTGTGTAAATATTAAACTTTTTCATTCCTATTTGGCAGCATTGTTTCTATCAATGGCTTCTTCTCATTCTTTTTTCTTCTTCCCAAATTATTCATATTCAGGAATCACACAGTGAATGGGATTATGATGCAATGCTATGAAGCCAATGAGATCTGGCCATGTGATGAAGTAACAGAGGGCCAATTAAAGCATTTCTGAACAAGAGCAAAGAAAGACCATGTAAGATCATGTAAATGAATTTTTGTTTGTTTTCAGCACTGCCAGAAAATGTGCATTAAAAAGATTAGGTTCTGCTCAGCTGTATATAAAAAAGGTAAAGGTTTCTCCATGACCGAATGGTCTAGTTGTGACCGACTGTAGGGGGCGGTGCTCATCTCCGTTTCAAAGCCTGTAGAGCCGGCGTTTTGTCCGAGGACATGTGGCTGGCATGACTCTATGCCGTAGCGCATGGAACGCCACTTCCCACTGAAGTGGTCCCTATTTATCTACTTGCATTTTGGTGCTTTCGAACTGCTGTATATAAAACCATTCATTTAAGGATGCTACAGTCATTCTTGCATCACTTCAAAGATATCTGGTTACAGATATTGAAAGTATTCTACCAGGAGAACTCTGAATGTTTGCAAGCAGAATCAAAATGAGCATGAGTGGCAGTGACATCACAAAGCCTCCTTCTTTATTTTGATGACTCTGTGAGGTCACTGCTACCCTGTTCCTTCTCCATTGAAGGTTGACCACAAAGGAGAAGAAACAGGGTGTCAGTGACATCACAAAGGTGACACCATTGCCATTGCCTTCTCATCTGGAAGAATCTGAAAGAAAGGTTATGCCTTCGTGCAATGTCGCAACGTCATGACACCACCATTCTGGGCACCACTGCCTCTAGCTATGTGTTTGATTCAGACCCTTGTAAACCTATGCAAGTGATCAATGCTTGCAAAGGGTCACTCTTTGGTCTGCATATCTGTGAGCATTTTTCACCTGGGGGCAGGCACAGGCAGTCGCCAGATCCAGCCCATGGGCCGGAGTCTAGGAGCATGCTGACTTAGAACATGTGTAAAACTCAACTCAATTTCAGGTGAAAAACTGGACTACTCATTCTACATTCCATATTTACAATTTTTCACAGCGTTCTTCATGTACCCAATAAATCCTTGTACTGGTTCAGGAGGTACAATATTTGACTTTTTTCTATATCAGTGGCTCTCAAACCTTTTAGCACTGGGACACATTTTTTAGAATGGGCCCACCTGACATCAGGTCACGAGCCACCTAGTGGGTCCTGACCCACAGTGTGAGAAACACTGTTCTATACTACACAAAATTGATATGAAAAACATTCCTGGCCTTTTGCAAAAGTATGCACTGCCAAATGCCTCCAGAATCATGTATCTGTTTCTCCACACACACCCCACCCCCTGTATATACGTAAGTGGAAATGCATTCGTCTAAAATATTATGCCATATCTCTCTAGGTGTGATTGATCCCTTCCCTTCACAATTGGGAGTGCAGAACCAGGAAGGTGAATGTTCCTCTGAGACTTCATAATCCCAAATGAAAAGTGTACGATCTTTTGTGTAGGCTCTTGGAGGTTATCTGACAGCAGATACTGTCAAAATATATGGTGTAGTGCTGTTATTACCCCATCTTCTGCCGCCTGATTTTGCTTTGCTCACTTGGTTCTCTGGTACGTGCAGCTAGACAGCTACTAATGTTAGCTGGATGCACAAAGCACTTTTTTGTGCAAGGACTGACTCACAGCAAAAATGTCAGTTAGAATATTTTCCTCAGGAACTCACTGGAGCTTGGCTTACAAAGTCTGAAAATGAAATCAAGCAAAATAGGTCAAACCCGGAACTATATGTCCTTATATGTCCTCCTGTCCTCTTTTTGCAACACAGCACATAGTTTTGCCCAAACTTTAACCATTTAAAAAAAATTCTTTAATTGCCTTGGCTCATTCTGGCCTTGTCGGTATTCGGAAGTTCCTGTTCATGTGCAAGTTTTTCATTTTGTTTCAATGATTGAATTCAAAGGATGGGCTCATTTCTTTTAATGGTCTAAAAACACACACCCTACAATCTGTTGATGAGTTGATAAGTCGATGCCAGACAGCATGACAATCAAAATCACTTATGTGTTAAAGTGCATTTTATTAATCCCTCTCCAGGGACATAAAAAATTATGAACAAATGTAGCTACAGTATACCAAGCTAGACCATTAGATCATTCAGCCCATATTGTCCATTCTGATAGCAACATCTCTCAGGGTCTCAGACAGAGATCTAACCCAGCCCTGCTACCAGAGATCCATTCAAAGAGAGATGCCAGGTTTGGAGCCTCGGCCACGATATACACCAAGTGCATGCTCGACTCTTAAGCTGTGCGCCTTTTATTTATTGTCGAGACCATTTAATGGTTTTCAAATGTTCTGCAAACTTTGGAATTGCCATGGGTGTTCCTAATAAAAATAACATGAGCAAACAGATTGATTTATTAATTTTTGAATTTCCTTCCTGCACTCTTTCATTCCCACTGGGATTTCTGCAGCCGTTTACAAAATTAGCATCAGAATGTACACAATGCATAGGCAAGAATGAATGCTTACTAAATAGTTAAAAACAGTCAGTGGTAAAATTGC
Organism: Lerista edwardsae; assembly: GCA_029204185.1. NCBI lineage: Eukaryota > Metazoa > Chordata > Lepidosauria > Squamata > Scincidae > Lerista > Lerista edwardsae. The sequence continues at coordinate 1,349,984 of JAJKFI010000065.1, forward strand.
AAAAGGAGAGGCCACTGTTCATTCTTACCACCCCAAGGTTTTCCTGAATAAAGGAAACCTTGCCACACTTTAAAAATAGCTTCTAAGAGCTGATTCCAGAAAAAAAAAATCTAGGGAAAGAAGTCCATAGACAGGGGTTACCATAAAGCTGGCATCAGGGTGAGCCAAGCAGGCACTGACTAAGTGCCCATGTGCATCAGAAGACCCTTTTGGATGGGCTGATCCCTGCATTCTTAGGACTGGAGGCAGCATTCAATGCACTGTCAGAGGGTGACCACAGAGAGAGCTCTATGGATCATATGCCAGAATTGACCATAGAGAAAGCTCTATGGATCAACACAAGATGTCTCTGTTGGTTTTAGATACTGGGGACAAACTATAGATACTGGGGACAAACCTTTATGTCCTGTTTGGGAGACCTCTGGCCAATCACTACTGGAAATAGCTCTATTTTAAAAAAAAAGTGTTCTAGCCATAATAAAGTTAATGACTCTAAATGTTGCAAACAAATTAAAGACAAATATGAAAATGACGGAAATCACAAATATCAGAAACCCAATTTATAATCGCAAAAGCGTCATGAAAACTTCAGTGGCGTTTTGCTGCTTCCTTAGCAAAACTGGCAACACTGTGATCTTATTACTGTTGGCAAGTTGGTAATTACCTTTTGTGAGTTAAACCAATGAACTCAGTCACCAGTAGCTAAGAGAGGAACTTTCATTTAACATCTTCAGAGATGGGTTAATGAAACACATAATGAGAAATGTGTCCTTTATTTCATCTCCCACAATCACAACAGTGGAGATTGAAGGGAATTACATCTAGGTCAGCTGGTGGCAAATGCCGTATCCTAAATAAAGCAAAAACTTTCTGCAAGGCGCTTTTGAAGAGTCCAGCCCTCAGGATTCAACCCTATGATTGCTATTATACCATGGGACCAGTTTGGAAATGGATACAAATGGCAATTCACATTGATAACGATTGCATAGCCAAATAAAGTCTTCTTAATAGCATGGGTGTATTCAGTAAAGAAACAATCATCATGGATCATCCAACATTTTATTTATACATGTGGACTGAATAGAAGACCATTTATTTGGAAACAGATTGCTAGATGACCCGGTTCAATACAGTAAGGCCATCCTTATGCTCCTTTGTTCCATTCCCAGTTTTACTCCTGGGAAAGAGCCACATTAGGATATGCTTCTTTGGTGTTCGTTTGGTGCCACATAGGAGGGAAAAGGTTAACAAAGAAAGAAAGTCACGCAGAATGGAATTGGTCTTTAGCAGTGAAAACCCATCTGCAACACATTATAATTTATTAAACTCAATCAATACTTAATTTGGAGTTCAAATTTTGCTAGATATTTGCAGCGTGTCTAAGGAGGCACTCATGTCAGGGAATAAAAATTTTCTCCAGGCTGTGATTGTGATGAATTTATAATGTGCTCTAAGAGTGATGCGCTGACCTAAATTCGCCAAAGTACTGTCTGCTACACTTGTTGTTACAAATCATGGCCCAGACTTGGGCTTCCTACTTTGAAGTCTTTGGAGGCTTATTAAAAGAACTGCGGAAGAGATCAAGGCAGAGGAAAGCGCAGAGGGAAGTATGGCAGCCGCGCCTGCAAAGACTCGCGTGGAGTCAAACGGCTGCGGGAGCTGCCTGAGCTGGAACAGCATCTCGGTGCTCTATTTTTTTATTATTATTTTGTCAGTTGCCCAGATGAAATCCGCGTGGAAGCAATGTGGCAGGCTCTGTCGCTGTTCCTGGGCAGAGCTGAGCTCGGAGCCCGAGCTCAGTGCTGCAGTGCTTCTGCCTGGATTAACTCTGGGGTGGCTACCCCTTAGCAGCAGGAACTTTGGGGAGGGTTGCAGAAGGAGGACGGGGGGGGGGGGGCTGGGAGTGAGCTGAGCCCTGCCGGCTGAGTGGCACCCGCCAGCTGCTCCACAACGGGAGGCTTGCTGCCCCATTTCCCAAGGCTTTGTCTGCTTCCATTGCGAACACAGCCCTGGCTCTTTTTTGCGACTGCTCCTCTATTGTGTTGCCCTCCATTCTTTCAGATCCTGGTTCAACGGCATCGACAAATATTCAAATGCAGTAAAGCAGATGCCTGCGAAGAAGCATTACCAAGGGGAACGTCTCCTGGCCTTTTATGCCGGGCTGCAGCCAGGGTTGCAATGAACATGGAAGTGATCTGGGACACAGACTGACGGGGAACGCTTATTGTGCGATTGTTCCACACTATATTAAGTTGCTGTCACACAGAAGCACTCGGGATTAAGCTCCCTATCTAGGATTAAAGCTCTCTATTCATTACACAGCCTCCTTCAGGATTAGGTGGAAAGAGTTAAATGACTCCCAGTAATGATGTGCAGAAATTAAGGAAAACAGCATGCCAGAAAATAATAAGAGGATATGATGGATGTCTTTTTGCTGGGCTTAATGTGCATCCTCCAGCATTGTGTAAAAAGAAAATAGGGCACTTATTTTTACTTAAAGGGTTAAGTGTACGTTGGTTTAAGTTGTGCCAGGGATCAGTCTCAGGTGTGTGTGTGTGTGTGTGTGTGTGTGTGTGTGTGTGTGTGTGTGTGTGTGTGTGATGGTAAAAGTCCAGGAATGAATGAGGCTGTAAGAGATGCCAACCAGAGCTCTGTCCACAGTGTGCAGGTTCAAGCTCCCTCGTTTCCCATGTAATGGGCTTTCAGTTCACGTCACTATGCAATGGAGTGTAAGTGGTGTGTATGGTCTCGATAAATTCCTCTCAAAAAGGCTCTCAAAGCCAAATCCTACTGATGGCAATAGCAGTTGCTGTGCCAGTGCTGGGTGTTGTATAAACACAGTTAAAAAAAAAAAAAGCTTTTTGACATCCAGAGACTACGTGGTGCTGGAGGGAAGGCCACGGGCACCACATCCAGTCTGATTTCCACTAGGGAAGGTAAGTGCAGTGCCAAGCAGTGGAGATATGGGGGAGGGTGGAATGGAGGCAAGGAGGGGGTATTTTGGGGCACAGGTGGGTGTCTCAGGCCCAGCAGGGGGTGAGTCAGACCTGGGACAGAGGCAAGGGCAGAGGTGCAAGCTTCCGCCGTATCCTAACCCCCTTCCCAGCCTGAAACCCCTACACAGAGCTATTTGGTTCTAAAGCAATAATTTATCTTGTGCAGATCCAAGTAGCCTCATTGAGCAGGCTGGGGCTCTATATGGGGTATTGGAACAAATGTCCCCTTACTCTGAAGAAACCTCTGACATGCTAAATTTTTGCACTGGATACAGTGTGGCCCCATATCCTACCTGCGCCAGCGCTGAACAGGATTGGGCTGCTCAAGGGTAAAGGGAAGCATCAAGGGGCTGCAACAACCAGGGCTGGCCCACAACCTCTTGATGCCAGGTGTGGCATGTGGAGTGCTATCTACCTCTTCCCTGGCACTATGCCAGCCTTTGCTCTGCCAACTCCATTGATCGGGAAAGGAAGATGACACTCTAGCACACTTCTCTTCTATCCTCTACATTTCCTCTTCTGCTTTGTGCCCTGCTTTCTTTACTCTTCCAGGGAGTGGGAAGAGGAGCAGTGGGTGTGAATGGACAGATGGAAGCCCCCTGCCAATCTGCTGCCTGAGGCAACTGCCTCAGTTGACTTCATGGATGGACTGGCTAAAGTTGGAGAAAGGCTAAAGTTATAGGAGTAAGAAGGGGGTTGGGTGAGATGAGAGAGGTTCTCTGGATGGATGAATGGGAGGGGAGAAAAAGCAGGTGTTTTCTTTCACAACACTAGAACTCAGAGTCACCCTGAAACAGAGGTGGATCTAAGGGGGGGCAAATCTGTAAGTTTTGCAAGAAGCCTTACCTTGCAGTGGAAAACACTCCTCTCCTGCACTGTTCTAGTCAATCCTCACAGGGAACAGCAACATCTTGGCGTTGCTTACTGGCTACAGCAGCAAGGGAGAGGAGGGATTTACATAGGGTAAGGCTTCTTGCAAAACTTACAGATTTCCCCCCCCCTTAGATCCGCCTCTGCCCTGAAATTGTCTGACAATAGGTTCAGTACTGGTTGCAAAAGGTGATGCATCGTACTTAGTTTGTGTAGACTTCAGTGCCAGAAGTTGTGGTGAGAGCCATTAGGTTACTTCTAAAAAGGATTAGAGAAGTTCATGGCAGACTGGGAGCCATTATACATGAATGGAAACTGATATGTAGACACAGCATGCCAGATGTTGGGGGAACTCAAAGAGAAAGGGGCACCACCTTCACACCCTGTTTATTTGCTCCCATAAATAAGTGTCTGGCTCTTGTTGGAAACAGAATACTGGGCCACATGTTGTTTGGTCCGATCCATGGTAGTTTATATGCTCTTATAAGTTTCAGTAAGCATTCTGTACATAGAAGGCTTCTTATAACTAATTTATCCTAATCAGACTCAGACAAGGGCTTCCAATGAGTGGCGTTCCCAGAGGTGTGCAAAATACTAAGTTTTTCAGGCTCCTGAACACTCATGTAAAGCCACCCCTGCCCCTTGCCTTCAAAGCCATTTGTGGCTGTGAAAGCAAAGCAGAGGTGTCTCCTCCACTCAAATTATGGGAGAAAGTGCTCAAATTAAAGGGGGCCTTTAAAAAAAAATCCACAAACCAACTCCCCTCCTCAATTTTAGTCAATTATTGGCCTTCAAGTAGTTTTCTAAAAGCAAGAAGCTTGACCAGTGGTTCTCAAACTATTAGCACCAGGAACCACTTTTGAGAATGACAATCTGTTTGAGTCCTACCAGAAGTGATGTCATGGCCAGAAGTTTGGTCATTGTGACACCAGAGCCTGCTGCTTTCCTGAGAATGCAGCAATGTCAGCCATTTTCCAATAGCAAAGTGAATCAGAAAGAAAAAGTCCTATTTAGAACCTTGACACAAGCGAAACCACCACACAACCCCTCCCCTTTCCAGCATCCCATCTTCCCGTGTTTTCAATATGGCTGCTCTAGGTGCTTTGCGATCCACCTGAAATTGGCTCACAACCGATTGGTGGTCCTGACTCACAGTTTGGGACCCACTGAGCTAGGCAAGAGGGCCAGGCAGGTGCAAACCTGAAGGCAGGCCTATCCAGGTGTGTGAAGGGACCCAAGGCCTCCCAGGAGTCCTGTCAGTTTGATAAGCTATCTCATCATTGGCTCTTCCTCTTCCCTCCCTTCCCCTGCAGCTGCTGGGGCCCTCTAGTTACAGATGTCCTGTCTTACAGAGAGCCAGGCCGGCACTTTTGCACAGGTGCAGTTCATCCAGCATTGCGCCTTCACACAAGTGCAATAGCGCTGTTCCAACTTACAGCAGTTCCAACTCCATGACAAAGCTCCAGAACAGAATCAGGATGTAAGTTAGGGATTTACTGGACACGACTGTCACCAGAAGGGAAGTCAAAGTGGTAAAGGTGAGAGTGGGACGAACTGCTTCTATCTGGCTATTGTCATCACAATCTCCATCAAACGTCAGCGCCAAGTAAACCAGAGCTGGCAGCTGGAAGTGAGAATAGATTCCTCAGTAAGACTGCAATCCTATAAACATTTACCTGAGAGTAAGTGCCATTGAATTCAATGAGACTTATTTCTGAATAGACATGCATATCACTCAGTGGTGTCATCTAAATGATTTAAGAACACTTTTGATTGGCACGTGTCGGGACCCGCTCACCAGAAGTGACGTCATAAGCCGGAAGTGATGTCGTGGCAGGAAGTGACATGAAAAAAGCCCTTTTTGAGGCCTCAGACAATTTGAAACTGACCCAACAGTTGCAACAGTATTCCACAGCACCCCCAGAACATGTTAAGGAGGCCTGGCATCATGTTAAAGTGACCCAACAGTTCCAAAACCCCAGAGCAGCTCATTTTAGTGGCAAGGCAAGGCAAGGCAAGGCTCCGCTCGCTGCCTGCCTGCCTGCCTGGCTCTGAGAACATGCAGGCAACTCAAACGTGCAGGAAATTCAAACGTTGCAGGGGGCAGAGTCAACGAGTGGGTGGGCGAATGGGCGGGGCCAGCCATAATCCTAGAAACCGGTACTCGCGTACCCCCGCGTACCCCCTGCATGACATCACTGATATCACTGTACTGTGAGACAGATAGTATTGTGTCAATGACATAGGCTAGGTTTAGCTGAGAGGTAAACTGAAACATTAAAGTGCCGATTCATTATAGTGCTTTAAAAAAACTGTATAAAGTTTTTTCCTACTTTGTATAAAGTATAAAGTACTTTATACTTTGTATAAAGTAGGAAAATAATAGGGTCTTTGCCTATTGAAAGATATATTAATTCCTAACACAAAGAATGCCTTAATACAGGGGTGTCAAAATAATTTCATACAGTGGGCCAGGTAGCATTCATGATGCCTGCTTAGGGCCAGAAGTGATGTCATAAAGCAGGAAGTATGTCATTAAGTAGGTCATCGTGAGAAATTAGCACTTTTTTCCTCACTTAGCTGCAAATGGCAGAAAAGAAAATATGCAAAACTTGATCATATTTTCAAAATAGAGCCCAATTATCACATGGGCTGTCTTTTCAGCAGTGACAGCACAGCTCAGTAGCTGAGAGCATGTGATGGTGGTGCTGAGAGAGTCTGAGGGCTGGATAAAGAGCTTCTGGGGGTCGCATCCAGCCCCTGGACCTTATGTTTGAAACTCCTGCCTTAATATTTTCAAATGTTTCTCAGACACTATGAGAACTAAAAACCCACCATTGAAAAATGAAAGCTTGGATTGTTAGGGAAATGAGGGTTCCATTCAAAGCATACAATTGTATTTGCACCAATATAGTATTGAGCAATTCTCTGTACAGCTGAGAAAAAAGAACGGACAAAAATGTGTGTGTCACAGCTCACCAAACGGCACAATAATTTATTTCCTTTTCCACTGAGCCATTGAAAGAGGTTGATTTTAGCTCACATGTGAAACCTTTCGCCCAGCAAACGTGGTTTCTTGTGACCACAGCACAAGCAGTGTCTAGAGGATTTCAGGAAGTGTATAAATAGACTTGTATCCTTGCAAAACATTATGTAGCTTGCTTGCCGCCGCTGCCTGCTCATGATCGCTCAAGAAGAATCGCTGAAAGTTCTGTCATTTTCTATTTAATTTGGGTTTTTCTTTTACCATCATTTTTTGAAATAATTATGACAGTAAATGTAACATGATAAATTACATTAAATTGCTGCTTGAAGCACTGGCTAGTTGTTAGGATAACAGGAAAATTGTTACTTGGAAACTCCCACATCCTAGGCTGGGGAAGATCTTTGTCTGCAACCTGAATAGAGAGATATCAATACTTAGACTGCCGCAGATATACTGTGGGCCAATCCACAATAGGGAAACTAAGGCTTACATCCAGGAGTTCACATGTCCTTCTTCAACAATCCAGGGCCCGAAGACAAATCCAACACTGAAAGATGATGATCTGGAACACCTAACAAACAGTGACCCAGTGCTGTATTTAGATATACAGTATACCAGAGGTTTATTCTGCTGAACCCCAAGCAGTAGTGGGATCTGCAAATGAAGAAGTGGAACGCTGGGCGGGACCTAGGCGGGACTACCGTTTGATTGGCAGCCCGTTCGCTCTGTTCTGACGCCCGTCTGCTCGCCTCGCAGGCTGCCCTGGCCTCGGAGGAGCGCCTGCTCGCCCAGGGGGAAGGGTGGGGGCCACCCTTCCCCCCGGGCGAGCAGGCGCCCCTCGGAGGCCAGGGCAGCCCGCCCGGCGAGCGAGGGGGCGTCAGAACGGAGCAGACGGGCAGCCAATCGCGCGTAAGTCCCGCGTAAGTCCCGCCCAGCATTCCACTTCTCCATTTGCAGATCCCACTACTGACCCCAAGGGGAATGATGGTAACATCTGGAGTGTTAAGTCCTGGATCTTTAAAGGCACCACTGTTGATTTTTCATTCTCTTGCTGTGAAGATAGACTGCTCTTGCTCAGAAACGGCTATGCAAAGGACAGACCCATAAGTAACCCTGCTGGCTGTGACTATGAGGTCGCCAGACTCACATGTATCCAATGTTGTCCTCACTCACAAGTCGTTTTCAGCAGCTGAATGTTCTGAGCAGTGTTAGGCTGATGACTCAGGACCAATGAGAAGCTGTAACAGAGATGCTCCATCTGGCCTGCTGCCCTCACTAAGCCTCTGAACAAGCTGTCAACCAGCTTTTCATTTACCAGCTTGAAACCATAGTTTCTGAAGAGAAAACGTTACATCATGTGACGTTATTCCATAATTATTATCCTGAACTATGCCTCTCCTCCATGACAGAGATATACCAACTTCCTTGTGAAGGGAGGAGGAGGAAGTCAGGAGAAAGGAAAAGCCAGCAAGGCAAGAAGTCACCACCTCTTCCTCCAACTAAAAGGTAAAGGTTTCCCCACGACCGAATGGTCTAGTCGTGACCGACTGTAGGGGGCGGTGCTCATCTCCGTTTCAAAGCCTGTAGAGCTGGCATTTGTCCAAGGACAAGCTTCCGTGGTCATGTGGCCGGCATGACTCTACACCGTAGCGCATGGAACGCCATTACCTTCCCACCGAAGTGGTACCTATTTATCTACTCGCATTTTTAGGTGCTTTTGAACTTCTAGGTTGGAAGGAGCTGGGACAAGTGACAGGAGCTCACTCTGCTGCGCAATCTTGAACTGCCAACCTTCCTGTCAACAAGTTCAGCAACAGCAGTTTAACCCGCAGTGCCACCACGTCCCCCTCCACCTACTGGAGTCTTATTAAGAGGTCAAGAAAGTTAGAGTGTAAATACTTTAAATAGATAAGCAAATGATTTTAGAACCATCTCTAAAATTTATAGATAAAAGGAAATACTTTTTTACCCAGTGGGTAATTAAGCTGTGGAACTCCTTGCCACAGGAGGTGGTGATGGCATCTGGCTTAGATGCTTTTAAAAGGGGACTGGACAGATTTCTGGAAGAAAATTCCATCGCAGGCTACAGGCCAGGATGGCTAGTGCAACCTCCTTACTTTAGAGTTAGGCTACTTCAGAGTACCAGATGCAGGGGAGTAGCAACGTGATGCACATATCTAGTTGTCTTGTGTATTCCCTGAGGCATCTGGTAGGCTGCTATGAGATGCAGGAAGCTGGACTAGATGGGCCTTTGGCCTGATCCAGTGCGGCTCTTCTTATGTTCTTACGTTCTCTGTGTTTTGGGGCCTCAAATGCCCAGTTGCATCGAGGACAGATGCCCATGTAGATCCATCCTGGTTACACCCCTGCAGGGACTCCGCAGCATTGGATGAAAAGAAAACTTACAGGTCATACAGCAGTCAAAGCCCAAATTCTCCTTGGATGCTATCAAATAGACTTTCTTTGATCTATTGATGTTTGACTCTGGACATCAAACATACTGAACATTGACAACTCCCCCCCCCATTCCCTGACAAACAAGAGTAAACATGGAATATAGTAAAACTATACTTTTCCTAGTTGCTCAGGAAAAAGTGGAGATCTGCTATTTTTTGCAGTTGTTGAAGACATTTAGCAGCTGTGTTTACACTGGCACACAATTTGGCTATTAGGTGGCTGGGCAAAGAACTGAAGATGTACAATATTGTTCTGACATTGTGCACTTACAGCTCATTTCCTTGGAAATGTGTTATTTTATATTTCCTTCTGTGTTATTAATCACATTTCATGATGCTTCACTATTTCAGTGCCCCTCTCCAGCACTTGATTTGTTTTGTAGCCTTTCTCCTTAACCGTTGTGGTATATTATTTGAACAAGATCCTTCTGAAGAAGTCAATTTTTTGCCTGCCTTGAATCCCTCCCCCAACACAGATAATGCAAAGCATGGCCCTGTATAACTCAGGGTGTAATCCTAACCAACTTTCCAGCACTGACATACATACCTGTTCCAATGGGGCATGTGCTGCATCCTGCAGTGGAGTAGTAGTCACAGAGGCCTCGTCAAGGTAAGGGAATGTTTGTTCCCTTACCCCAGAGCTGCATTGCCCTTACCCCAGTGCTGAAATGTTGGCTAGGATTGCGCCCTTAAACTTGTCCATTGACTAAAAACACTATTGTGATTCAAAATGGGAATTATTCACTACTAAACAGAAAGGCACAGGTTTACTTCTTGATTTTAAATGGAATTGATTTCCTTTCTGAGGACGCTTCAGAAACTGATACTAAGGGGGAATAGGCAGACCAAGAGGAGTGAGAGAGGGAGATGCTGTTGAGGTGCTAGGAGAGCCCAATTATCATACGGGCTGCCCTTTCAGCAGCACCACTTCTGCAGAGGCCTCACTTTGCAGAACACCTTTCAGCTGCTGAGCTGTGAAGTGATGCCTCAGCAGAAGCAGTGCTGCTCAAAGTTGGCCTGCACGATAATTGGGCTTCCCCAGTATGATATGGGCTCTCCCATATCTTGACAAGATGGTCAAGATTTGCACATTTTCTGCAGTGGCGTATCTAGGGAAAATGGCGCCCACGGCAAGCACTGAAATTGCACCCCTGCCCAAACAGAGAAGGGGAGATCATGGGGTAGGAAGCCAGCCCTGTCCATCCCACCAAGTTAATTTATTCAGCTGGCTACACAGAGAAGGGGAGATGGGGAAGAAGCCAGCCCTGTTTCACCAAGTCAATTTATGCAAAAATCCTCAAATAGAAAGCCCTCTTTATTTATTAAGCCCTCTTTATTAGCTTTTATGTACCCGGCTTCACCCGGGTTTTTATATGTCCCATCACTGACCCCCCCCCACTCACCAGCCATACAGATGGCCCGTTTATATGTCCCATCCCTGCCCCCCCACTCACTTGTGTGCCCAGGTGTTTATATGTCCCATCTCTGACCCCCCCCCCACTCACCAGCCATACAGATGGCTCTGTATAGGTTTCCTTGCGGGAAACCTATTTGCTGCTGTTTGTCTTCAACTGTAAAGAGTTCAGTTGCTGCCTGAAGATTCCGCATGTCATTTGCATGTCATTTGCATCTCATCATGACATCATCAGAGCCTTGGATTGCAGTGGCTCAGCCCATAGCCACCCATACAGAACCACAAATTCGCTTGTACCCGCGCCCGTGGGGGCGCGAGCCGTTCCAAAACCGCGCAGCAATGGTCTCGGGGGGGCCAAGGCACCCGCGTGCTGAGTTTGGCGCGAATCGGTCCAGACGTTGCGGAGCCTATGTGGAACATACACACATGCACACATAGTAGTAGTATCCAAAACCTTTATTGGCATTTCACATGCACACATACATACACACACTCTTCTTTAAATCTATATATATAAAGAAGAGCATGTGTGTGTGTGTGTGTGTGTGTGTGTGTGTGTGTGTGTGTGTGTGTGTATGTTCCACATAGGCTCTGCAACGCCTGGACCGATTCACGCCAAACTCGGCACGCGGGTGCCTTGGCCCCCCGAGACCGTCGCTTTGCGGTTTTGGAACGGATCGCGCCCCCACGGGCGCGGGTACAAGCGAATTTGTGGTTCTGTATGGGTGGCTATGGGCTGAGCCGCAGCATTCCGAGGCTCTGATGATGTCATGATGAGATGCAAATGACATGCGGAATCTTCAGGCAGCAACTGAACTCTTTACAGTTGAAGACAAACAGCAGCAAACAGGTTTCCCGCAGGCAAACCGATACAGGGCCAGGGAAATGTGTTCTGTGGACATGTGGGGGGGTCCCTGCTTGGCAGTGGACAGTTGGCACAAGGTGCTGTGGCTGTTGCTCTCTCTCTGAAAGTTTACTTTCACTGTGTAATGTAAGGCAATTGGGCAGGTGCAACCAAAGGCTACAAAGATGAAACAACAGCGTACACAGGAAACACCTGAGGGGAAAAAAAACATGACTTGCAATGCTACGTCACAGAGCTGCTACATCTAGAGCAACAGGAACGTGGGGGGGTCAGGGATGGGACATATAAACACCCGGGCACACATGAGAGTGGGGGGGGGTCAGGGATGGGACATATAAACACCCAGGCACACATGTGAGGGGGGGCAGGGATGGGACATATAAACGGGCCATCTATATGCCTGGTGAGTGGGGGGGGGTCAGGGATGGCACCTATAAACACCCGGGCGAAGCCGGGTACATAAAAGCTAGTCTATATATATAAAGAAGAGCGTATGTGTGTGTGTGTATGTATGTTTGTATGTTCCACATAGGCTCCGCAATGCCTGGACCGATTCGCACCAAACTCGGCACGCGGGTGCCTTGGCCCCCCGAGACCGTCGCTGCGCAGTTTTGGAACGGATCGCGCCCCCACGGGCGCAGGTACAAGCGAATTTGTGGTTCTGTATGGGTGGCTATGGGCTGAGCTGCAGCATTCCGAGGCTCTGATGATGTCATGATGAGATGCAAATGACATGCAAATGACATGCGGAATCTTCAGGCAGCAACTGAACTCTTTACAGTTGAAGACAAACAGCAGGCAAACCGATACAGGGCCAGGGAAATGTGTTCTGTGGACATGTGGGGGGTCCCTGCTTGGCAGTGACAGTTGGCACAAGGTGTTGTGGCTGTTGCTCTCACTCTGAAAGTTTACTTTCACTGTATAACATAAGGCAATTGGGCAGGTGCAACCAAAGGCTACAAAGATGAAACAACAGTGTACACAGGAAACACCTGAGGGAAAAAAATGACTTGCAATGCTACGTCACAGAGCTGCTACATCTAGAGCAACAGAAACAGTACAGCAGCGTGACAAAAGACTACACGATAAGAGAGACAGAGCTGCTACATCTAGAGCAACAGAAACAGTACAGCAGCAGGGATGGGACATATAAACACCCGGGCACACATGTGAGTGGGGGGAGGGGTCAGCAATGGGACATATAAACACCCGGGCACACATGTGAGTGTGGGGATCAGGGATGGGACATATAACACCCAGGCACACATGTGAGTGGGGGGAGAGGTCAGGGATGGGACATATAAACACCCGGGCACACATGTGAGTGGGGGGGTCAGGGATGGGACATATAGACACCCGGGCACACATGTGAGGGGGGGGTCAGGGGTGGAACATATAAACACCCGGGCACACATGTGAGTGGGGGGGGTCAGGGATGGGACATATAAACACCCGGGCACACATGAGAGTGGGGGGGGCAGGGATGGGACATATAAATGGGCCATCTGTATGCCTGGTGAGGGGGGGCAGGGATGGCACCTATAAACACCCGGGCGAAGCCGGGTACATAAAAGCTAGTAGGTAATAAAAATGAAAAATAGTATTCTGTACCTGGGGTTAGCCTGCTGCAGTACCATGTGACCGTGCCAGTCCTGGAAGCTCCCTCCTGCCAATGTTCAATTGTCTTCTTTGCCTCTGGAGGAAGGCAGAGGAGCTATGAGCAACAGACAGACAGGTGGCTTTGGCAATGCTTGAACTAAGATACACCCAGATTCAAATGTACCAGCTCCTTGCATGGAGTTCCATGTGACCCAGTCGGGTCAAATGTTCTGGCTGGTCAATCCAGAGCCAGGCCCTTGAACTTCCCCTTGGCTATGGTTCAGTGGTGGAACGTAACCAAAGGGCATTTAGGCACCAAATTCAGCAGTTGCTGGCCATTTCTTACGAAGCTTTTTGTTTTATGCAGACCAGACCAGACTGTGCCAACAGAGTTTTGTTTCTTGCAAGGTGAAGGGTCTGCAGTTACCAAATGTCTATTTTGGGCTTGGTTTTGTAGGGTATGCTGATGGGTGGCCCTTAGTAAAGACGGCAACATCAAAACACTGTTCAAGGCAATTGCTTGGAAAACATCTTCCAAAACATAGGGACAGTGAGGTTGCTGAGTATAATGTGTCTTCCCCACGTCTACTGATTTCCCTGGGAATTCTGGAGGTGGATAACTTTCAGGATTTCCTTCTGACCACATCTGTATGTTTGACCTCTAATTCTTCCTGCTAGTAAAGAGGACCGTGACTCACCACTCCACAGGGAATATCATGGGATATTTTACTACTGCTAAGCTCAGCCACCAAATTCACACACTTTAACCCTGAAGCTACAAATATTCTATGTCAGAAAGACTCAAATTCTGAACTCAACATAAAATTTACAAATGTATGTACTGTTCATACATTTTCTCAGTTTGCTTGCTTCCCTCCCTCCTCCAAAAAAAAATATTGCTATTCTGTAATAAGTACGACCAGATGATTTGAAGGGTTAAACACTCTATTTAGTGTTTTCAAATTTAAAATGAATTTCCAAAGTAGGATAATGGCTTTGTTAGGGCTAAACAGGAAACAGCAAGCTTTCAAACACTGTAGGCTTGACTCAGAGCACAATCCTATAGCCCCGTTGCGCCGGTGCTAAGCTCTTGAGCCGGCCGAACACTATCACAAACGTACTGTCAAGCACATCAGCATTGGTGGTACGGCGCTGGACCGGTGCAAGCAGCAGCACCAAAGCTCGGGCACCACTGTGAGCGCCAGCAGCACCAGCCTTGAGTCGGTCAAGCGGCGGTGCTGTGTGGTCGGCGCTGGACCTCACCAAGGGCGTTCCAGAGGCATGCCGGGGGTATAACTGGGCAGTGCAGCAGGCGGAGACAGGGCTTGTGACACGGGACGGCCATAGTGCCAAATCCTAAGCCCTGTCCCCAGCCTCGGCGGCCCCAATTCGGGCTGCTCCTGCGCACGTGTACCTGCGCCTGGACAACAGCAGGCGCAGATCCTAACAGGTCCATAGGGATGACTGGGGGCTTACGCGGGTGCAAGGGGAAAACCTCCTCTTGGCCTCACATTGCTCCTGCTGCCTCCTAATGGGCTTTAGGATACAGCCCTGTTATGTCGGCATTACTATGTCGGCCTTACTTGGGATTGGGCTGCCCGTCTCCGATAGATACAAGATGTAGGTTTGAATCAACTGTGATTGAAACCTTTCCTGGGCATTTTTCCCACTGTGATGTGATATAGGAAATTCCTAGAGGAAGTGGTGTACCTAGAGGGATTGGGGGGCAAATGCCCCAGGTGCCAGTGAGGAGGGGCAGCAAAATAGTCCCTCTTGCTCTTGATTGCACCCCCCATCGCCACTCTGCTTTTTGTAAAGCAGAGGGGGGTAGCCCCTGGAGGGTCTTCTGAGAATCAGGGAAGCCGTGAACAGCTTCCCTAACCACCCAGAAGGCCTTCTAAGGCCTTCTAAGGCCTTCCAGAGGACGAAAACCATCACTTTTGGTTTTCGGCTGACAACATCTTCAGGCCTCAGAATGGGAGTGGCAGCATCACTAGAGACATGCCCTGGTGCCGCCACCACCCCCAGAACACCACCCCAGAACACCACTGCCTAGAGGCCTTGTTAACAATCTCCAGGATTGTTTTCGGTAGTCACTGATTTCTGGAGACTCCTGACCACTTCTGGAAGGTTAGCCACCCTAATGGGATGCTTTCAAAGCATACACAGGGCTGCCTAGATGAAGCAAAAAGCAGTTGAAATATCACCCCTGCCCCATATTCGGGAAACATGAGTCTCAGGAGGCCCAATCCTAATGAGTGCTTATGGCAGCGGATCTCATGATTCACTGCCACATGTGTTGCTGTGGCATTGCAAAAGCCATGGCATCATTTTGTGCTTCCAGGCCGCCAGCACAAATAGCTGGAGGCCGCATGTGCATGCCAGCAGTTGCTCAGCCAGTGCCGGTAAGGTAATAGCAAGAGTGGTTGGAGTGCAGGAGAGGGAGGATCAAGGAGGGGGAGTGGGTGGGTAGGAGGCATTTTGAGGGCAGGAAGGGGTGGATCTTGGTCCCAGTAGCATATGCTGGGTCCTATCCACACTTTCCTGGCCCAACGCAACTCCTGCCTCTCCTCAGACCTAAGCCATCAAAAGAGCTGTTATAGGTCCAATGAGACCCATTGACCACCAGAAATTGTTTTTCCTTACCTTTTCCAGGCTGTCTCATCACCCCTCTCCCCACCATTGGATGCAGCTCACATTCGTATGAATCAGGCTATATGTGAACTCAGTCCAATCTCCAGTCACAGGTTCCTTCGAAGGTAACCTGGTGTCAGAATCCAATGCAGGATTCTGTTGCAGAGTAGTCGAAGATACAGGCGCTTGAGACAAACTGCAAGGGAAGAGACCGTGGTGAGCAATGTAAAGGCCAAATGTACTACAAGTCCATGTCAGTGTAGCAAACACTACTTTGCGTGTGTACCGGCTCTGACTTTCTTGTGGTTTTGCCTTTAGTATGCTTAGCCAGCACCAGGAAGCAGCACACCACAGGAGAGCCCAAAAGGAATTCAGGCCTGATTCTGTGCTCACAAGAGCCCTTGCTTTCCTAAGGCCTATCCTGCTGCCTGTAGCACTCAAACTACAGGTTGACTACCTTATACAGCTTATATGAACCTTGAAGAAGAAACAGCAGTGTAATAAAACTTTATGAAATCACTGGGCTTAAATTGGCCATTCATGTCACACAATTTAACTTGTGTTTTGATCCAAGATGGCACTGCTACTTTTTTTTGCTTGTTATTCTATAATTGTGTGTGTGTGTGTGTGTGTGTGTGTGTGTGTGTGTATGTATGTTTCATTTTTAAGAAAAAGAAATGAAGAGAACAAAAGAATGTAGAAGGAACAGAAGGACAGAAAGAGGAGAGAAAAATACAGAGAAAAGGAGGATGAAGATACAGTAAAAATTAAAATTGTGTCCCATGTTGCAAATTAGTGACAAAGGAGCATATGGAGTCATAGGGAGCTGAAGATTACTGGAGGAAGCTGACTGAAGCAAAACCAATCTATGGATAGAATCTCAGGGTGCAAGCCTAACCTGAAGCTAGGCCGGCCCAGTTAGTCTAGCAAAGTGTGGCTGGCCGTAAAGCACATTTGGACCACTCTCAGAGTCAGGGAGGATGATGCAGGTCTGTGTGCTGACCTCTCTGATTCCAAGAGTGGTCCAAACATACTTTACGGGTTCCCTTGTGCCAGCCAAACTTTCCTGGCCTAACTGTGCCAGCCTAACTCCAGGTTAGGATTGCTCCCTCTCTCTATGGAAGGAAAGACGATCAGTCCCTATATAACTGTGCATATTAGGCTTTCTTGTACTACGTTAGATCTTTGGTCCATCTAGCTCAGCACTGTCCACACTGTCTCTTCTGGGTTTCAGACAGAGGCTCTCCCAGTCCTAACTATAGATGATAGAATTGAACCTGGGACTTTCTATGTGTACCCCTTGGACTACAGCCCCTCTCCACAAAAGAGAAGGCCTGGCAAGTCTACCTCTTCGGGGCACGAGCTGTATTGCTCAGTGGTAGACAGAGTACGTGCTTTACATGCAGAAGGTCCCAGATTCAATCCAGAGCATCTTCAGATGAGCCAGAGAAAAATTCTTGTCTGAAAGCCCTGGAAAGCCATGGCCAGCCTGGCAGTGCCAGGCGGTATTGACCATGCTGAGCTAGGTGGACCAAGAAGGCAGCTTTGTCTGTGCAGTTTAGTATGGTAAGGTAATTGAGACTGCAATCCCAGGCATGCCTACCTGGGAGAAAGTCCCATGGCACACACAGCACTGACTTCAAACATCCCTAGGATTGTGGTATGAGTCTGCCTAAGGAAGAGGTGATTGACTAACCAATGATAGTTACAGATTGCTTTGGGAACCTCATCAGTCTGATTTCCCTTTCGGTAACTTCTTTGAAAAGAACTCTAAATAGAACTTCCAAAGATGGTTTTTTTTTAAAAAAAAGTTAATGGGTAGCAGAGAGAAAAAAAATCAGTCCTGTTTACACTGTACGGCAAGACTACACCTAGAGGAATTGGTTCTATTTTGGTCTTTTTTAATTGCTCAAGCTGCTTTTTAGTGGTTAGCATACCATGATGGTTTCAAACAACCTTGTGAGAATTCTGTGTTTGCATCCAAATCGGAATTGAAAAATGTGGACTTGTGTCTCGTCAGCTGTTTTAGACCAGACGATGGTTCATGTTATGCACACTGAGGTCTTTTAAAAATGTTTACTTGGGCACAAGCCTACAGAGCATGCTCAGTTGAGTTGGGGGTATTACCCATGCTGATGCTTTATGAACCACACATTCATATGGCGGTGGGGGTTGGACCAGACATTACAGGAGAAGGAGGGTCAGTCATAGACAGACTGTCCCTCTTTCTGGCCCTCCCTTCATCCCTCTGACCCTCGGCAATCCTGGCAACAGTCCCCTGAGTCTGAAGCTGCTGCTTCTGAATGCCAGGTTGGTGAATAATAAGACCTCCTTAATCCATGATTTAATCTTGGAGGAGAAAGCCGACCTGGTATGTATCACGGAGACCTGGCTGGATGAGCTGGGAGGGGTCAATCTTTCCCAGATTTGTCCGCCGGGTTTCCTGGTACTTCAGCAGCCACGACTACAGGGGCGGGGAGGCGGGGTTGCAATGGTCTATCGGGACTCCATCCATCTCACCAGATACCCTGTTCAGCAGTTCACTGGGTTTGAGTGCCTTCGCGTTGTGTTGGAGGGGCGAGACAGAACAGGGATTCTGTTGGTGTACCGCCCGCCTTGCTGCCCAGCAGTCTCCCTGCCTGAGCTGACGGAGTTGATCTCGAGCGTGGTGTTGGAGTCCCCCCGCCTACTGGTGTTGGGGGACTTTAATGTCCATGCCGAGGCCCCGGGAACACCTGCGGCTCAGGATTTCATGGCCTCCATGGCAACCATGGGTCTGTCTCAAAGAATATCTGCCCCAATGCATGATGCGGGACACACACTGGACCTGGTGTTTACTGTGGGGCAGGTTGATGGTGATCTGGAAGTGGAGGAGATTAAGATCACTCCTTTGTCATGGACAGATCACTTTCTGGTGGGATTTAGGCTCATTGCGGCTTCTCACCTCTGCAATGGCGGGGGATCGCATTTTATGATCTGCCCTCGGAGGCTGATGGATCCTAATGGATTCCTGAGGGCTCTGGGGGATTTTCCTGTTGCCAGAGTTGGAGACCCACCCGGTGCCCTGGTCGACCTCTGGAATACGGAGATGGCCAGGGCCCTGGATGAGATCGCTCCTGAGCGTCCCCTGCCCAGTCGCAGAATCAGAGCGGCCCCTTGGTTCTCTGAGGAGCTGCGAATGATGAAGCGGCAGGGCAGACGACTAGAGCGTCGGTGGCGAAAGACTTGTGCCAAATCTGACTGTGCACGGGCTAGGGCCCAGTTTCCACTAGGGCAGTGGTGGCGGCTAAGAGGGCACACTTCTCTACCACCATTGCATCTGCAGAGAACTGTCCAGCTGCGCTTTTCCATGTGGTCCATAGTCTTTTACATCTTGCCCCCCCTGCTGGTGGGGAGGAGCACACGGAGGCTCACTGTGACGAGTTCGCAAAACATTTTGCAGAGAAGGTCGATCAGATTCGGCATGACTTGGACGTCGCTGTGGGCATGTCTAGTGATGTCCCCGGGGAACCTGTCTATCCTACAATTTGGGATTCTTTTCAGCTTGTAGAGCCTGAGGATGTGGACAGGATTCTCTGGAGTGTGAGACCTGCTGCTTGCCCGCTCGACCCTTGCCCGGCGTGGCTAATTAGAGCTGCCCGGGGAGGGCTGGCCGAGTGGACAGGGAGGGTGGTGAATCCATCTCTAAGGGAGGGGGTGCTCCCGCCTGCTTTGAAGCAGGCGGTGGTTCGCCCGCTCCTGAAGAAGCCCTCCCTGGATCCCACAAATTTAAACAACTTTTGGCCAGTCTCGAATATCCCATTTCTGGGCAAGGTGATTGAGCGGGTGGTGGCGTCCCAGCTGCAGAGGGTACTGGAGGAAACGGATTATCTGGACCCTTTCCAATCTGGCTTCAGGCCGGGGTTCGGGACGGAGACTGCCTTGGTCGCCTTGGTGGATGACCTTCGCCGGGGGATGGACAGGGGAAGTGCGACCCTGTTAGTCCTGCTGGACCTCTCGGCGGCTTTCGACACCATTGACCATGGTGTCCTTCTGGGTCGGCTGGCTGGGCTGGGGCTTGGAGGCACTGTTTTGAAGTGGTTCCGCTCCTTCCTGGCTGACAGATCCCAGAAGGTGGTGCTGGGGGACGCTTGCTCGGCACCCCAGCCTCTTAGGTTTGGGGTGCCGCAAGGTTCCATCTTATCCCCCATGCTGTTTAACATCTACATGAAACCTCTGGGAGAGGTCATCCGGGGGTTTGGAGTGGGGTGCCATCAGTATGCTGATGACACCCAACTTTATCTCTCCTTTCCCCCTGATTCTGAGGAGGCGGTCGAGGTCCTGGATCGCTGTCTGGAGGCGGTTGGGGGCTGGATGTGGGCGAACAAGCTGAAATTAAATCCGGATAAGACAGAGGTGCTTTTGGTTCGGAAATCCACGGCTCGGGTATTGGACTATCGTCCTGCTCTGAATGGGGTTGCACTTCCTCTGAAGGAGCAGGTTTGCAGCTTGGGGGTTCTCCTGGATCCACAGCTACACCTGGAGTCCCAGGTGGCGGCGGTGGCCAGGGGAGCCTTTGCTCAGCTTCGGCTGATTCGCCAGCTGCGGCCGTACCTGAGCAGTGCGGACCTGGCCACAGTGACCCATGCCCTAGTGACATCTAGATTAGATTATTGCAATGCGCTCTACGTGGGGCTGCCTTTGAAGACGGTCCGGAAATTACAGCTAGTACAGAACGCGGCGGCTCGGGTGGTTGCTGGGGCATGTCGGTTTGACTCTGTTGAGCCGTTGCTTCGGCGACTACACTGGCTGCCGGTTCTGTTCCGGGCCCAATTCAAGGTGCTGTTTTTGACTTTTAAAGCCCTTTACGGCTCAGGTCCGGGGTATTTGAGGGGCCGCCTCCTTCCATATAATCCAACCCGTACTCTTAGATCATCTGGGGGGGGGGGCCTTTTTGACTGTGCCGCCACCAGGAGAAGTGAGAGGGGCAGCGGCCAGGAAGAGGGCCTTCTCGGTGGTGGCCCCCCAACTCTGGAACACCTTCCCCTTAGAATTGAGAACTGCTCCCTCTTTGTTTACATTTCGGCGGGGGCTGAAGACCTTTTTATTCCAAAAAGCTTTTAACTGTTGACAGGCTGGCTGGCTGGCTGGTTTGTTATATTTTTTATGATCCACTGGGCTTGTTGTTTTTAAATTGTATTGTTTTGTTTTTAATTTTGTTTTATTGTATGGTTTTAATACTGTTTTTAAATTGTTTTTTGATGTTAACTTTTACATTGTGTTTTTGTACTGTAGTGCCACCTTGTGTGCCTCTGGGCTAAAAGGCGGGGTAGAAATCTAATAATAAATAAATAAATAAATAAATAAATAAATAAATTCCTTGCAGATCCTATCTTCTCCCCCCTCCCATTATTGAAATTATAAATTTCAGCAGTTGAAATCTTAATCTACACGTTTGCACAGTAAGTCCCTTTGACTCCAGTGTGACTTCCTGTAGAATCAGCTTTTACGATCAGCTTGCACAGTCAGATTTAAGTAGGCTGTAGCAGTGATGGCGAACCTATGTCACGCATATCAAAAGTGACACACCATAGTGTTTGGGGTGACACACCAGCATTCACCAACACCTGACAAAAATGAGTTTTTCCTACTCATGTTTATGTTTGTAATTATTTGATGTTTCTTTATATAACACATAGTACCACAAATGATTGGACTGTATTTTTTGGTTTAAATAAATGAGTATAAAAGATAGTTTCTCTTTTGTTTGGGAGAGGGGATTGACACACCTACACATTCAGGCTAAGCATTTTCTGAAGTTTTGACACGCCAAGCCCATCATGGGGCTATAGTAACAAAGTGAATGTTTTTCAGATATGCAACTCTCTATCTAATCCTACATGTTTTCACCAAAGTAGCTGCTGTGGGTCTTGAAAACTTGTGGGTCTAAACACTGCTGGTGACAGCCCACTCTATGCTTTGGTGGCAAGACAAGTTGACATCCCATTCCCAAGTGTCATAAGAACATAAGAAGAGCCTTGCTGGATCAGGTCAAAGGCCCATCTAGTCCAGCTTCCTGTATCTCACTGTGGCCCACCAGATGCCTCAGGAAGCACATGAGACACCAAGATGCCTGCATCTTGTTGCCACTCCCTTGCACCTGGCATTCTGAAGTACTTATGTAAAGAGTTTGCACAACCCATCATGGCCTATAGCCCACAATGGACTTTTCCTCCAGAAATCTGTCCAATCCCCTTTTAAAGGACTCTAGGCCAGATGCCATCACCACCTCCTGTGGCAAGGGGTTCCACAGATTAATTACTCACTGGGTAATTCCTTTTATCCATTCTAACTCTCCCAACACTCAATTTGAGTGGATGTCCCCTGGTTCTGGCATTGTGAGAGAGGGGGAAAATCCTTCTATCCACTCTATCCAAAATGCAAAATTTTGTACATCTCAATCAAGTTCCCCCCTCAGGCACCTTTTTTTCTAGACTGAAGAGCCCCAAACACTGCAATCTTTCTCCATAAGGGAGGTGCCCCAGCTCTCTTCTGCACCTTTTCCAGCTCCACTATGTCATTTTTGAGATGTGGCTACCAGAACTGTACACAATACTCCAGATGTGGCCTTACCATCGATTTGTACAATGGCATAATAATATTGGCCATTTTATTCTCAACCCCTTTTTTCATTACTCCCAGCATGGAATTGGCCTTCACTGCCGCCGCACATTGGGTCGACACCTTCATCGAGTTGTCCACCAGCACCCCAAGATCTCTCTCCCGAGCTGTCGCAGACAGCTACCTCCCAATGTACCTGCCTCTCACTTGAGTAATGCACACATCCTTCACCTTGTTTTGCTGATCAGGAAGTGGCCACCATCCACCATGGCTGCTTTTCGCTCTCTTCTTCCCTCTTACTGCAAACCCAGATTTTAAAAAGGAAGTGCTGGGCAGAGGAATAGAAGGGGGAGTGAACTGAGGAAAGCAGAGTGTGCTGGTCTAGGACAGGGTGGCCAAATTTGCTTAACCTATGAGCCACATACAAGTAACTTCAGCTGTTTGAGAACTGCAAGAAAGATGGTTAAGAGGCGCTCGGTAAGGGTTTTTTCCCCTTCCAACATACCAAGGCTGTGATGGCAGCAGTGGCAGCAGGTGGTGCCCCAGGTCGTGCTATCCCCTCTACACAAAGGCCACAGAGATGGTCACAGGGATCTGCAGTGGCCCTTTCTGAGAGTCTTTGGCAGCTGCCTAACCATATTGAAATCTGATGTGGCTCCCCCTTTACGTCATCTATTGGATGATGTAGACTAGTAGAGGAAACACGGCAGTGTCCTGTTCAGGAGAGCAGCTCTCTCTCTCTCTCTCTCTCTCTCTCTCTCTCTCTCTCTCTCTCTC